>VYZS01081232.1:8487-24483 GCA_013400695.1 Neodrepanis coruscans | reverse complement strand
AAAGGATACTTTTGGAATATACTGCAGCAAACTTGTACTGACGCAGGAAAAAAGCAAGCTTTAGTTAGGTACCTAGAGACTTGCAGTCTCAGTAGAAAGGAAGAGACAACAACAGATACACTCATTCAGAAGACACAAGAAACTGCAAGCCTTCATTCCTCACGCTGTCCTCCTAGCAAGTACGCTGTGTTGCCTAGTAAGTAAGAGTGTGGGAGGGGACACAGCTGGGACAGTTGACCAAAACTGACCAAACAGATGTTCCATACCATATAATGTCATGCTCAGCAATAAAACTGGAGGTATTTTCCACAGTAGCTGTTGCTCATAGACTGGCTGAGCATCAGGTTTGCTGGTAGGATGTGGTCAGTGATGCCTTTGCATTGTCTGTTTTTTCTTTTTTTCCTCCTCCTCTTCTGCCCTTCCCCCTACTAAACTATATTTATCTCAATACATGAGCTTTTCTCTCTTTGGCCCCAGTTCTGTCCTCCATCCTGCTAGGGCTGAGAAATGAGGGAGCAGCTGGTGCTTAGTTGTGGGCTATTGTCAGCCACCATAGCTGGAAAGCAGTGATACAGCTCCATAAATGCTTAAAACAGAACGCAAATCATCATGCATGATTCAGGCCCCTGGGATAAGCCACCAGTGACTGCTCTGCAGCTGGGCTTTATACTACTGAACATGACCTTTTCAGTCCAGCTGCTCAGACAGTTTTCAGTCCACCTCTGTGCTAATTTATTTAGCCCATACTTCATGTGTTTCTCTGAGGATAAGAGAAAGCCTTATTTAAGTCTATATAAACATCCACTGCTCCTCCTCATTCACACAGCTAATCCTCTTATAACACAAATCTATTAGGTTGGTTAAAAATTATTTCAGCTTCATAAATCACTGCTGACAAATCCCAAGTGCCTTTTATCCACCCAGCATTTGAGTTGATAGTTACCCATGAGAAGAAGAAATATTTTAGCTTTGACAGCCAACAAGAGCTCTGAAGGAAAAGAGTAGACATCAGCACAGGGATGGCTATTGACCTTATGGGCAAGACGGCTGAGAGGTGAGAGTAAAAGAGGCAAGCAAAGCTGAGCAGATTCTGAAATGGGCCAGGAAGCTTTTTCAAGGACAGGCAGGAGGAATGGCAAGAGAACTACAAGGAAAATTAGGAAAAGGTAGTGTCATGGAGGCCAAACTTCTAAACCATGAAAAATAGCAGTTAAAAGAGCAGATCACCTGGGAAAAAAAATCTGCACATCAGTGCAAATAGGTTATTATCAAATGCTTTCACTTAAAAATTTTTTGGCATTCTTTTACTGCCCCTTCACATCTCAGAAAGCAATGAGCTCTGTATCTGAAAGTTTTGTTCCTGTTCACAAACCAGTACAGTAGTTCCTGAGGTTCTCCAAGACAAGGGGCTATCCGAACTGAGTTCATCACGTAAGACAATTTATACTACTTCTTACAAATAACAACCTTCTAATAACTTCATGTTGATAAAATAGTATGTGGAGTGGCCCTAGTCACTCCTACTCATGAAAGTCACAAACAATGAGCTGCATGTCCATTATTCACAGCCTGACTGTTGTACCACTTTATTTATATTATTAAATTACAAGCTTTAAAACACAGGCAAGGCAGCCTCTAAGAAGCGCTGAGGATGGGCAGTGGTCAACAGTATAGAGAAACTGTGATCTACTACAAGTAGTTGTATTGTTAAATAAGAAAACAACAGACATATTGTTAAAAGTCATCTTTAATAGCATTTAAAAATAGCTATTGCAAACTTCATTTGAAGAAAAATAAACCAATGACAATTTTCCGAAATGCTTTGAAACAGTCTAGTTCCTTAGTATTTATTTTATTATTTGAAAAGACAGATGTGATTTGAATAGCTGGCATGTTAATTCATCTCTGTTTGCTCAAAACAGCTCATAAAAACACTTTTTCTACCATTTCTGATTTGATCAAGAGTGGAAATGCGTAAGATGATCCTAACCTACATCAAAGTGGGTATCTGACCATGTCTCAAGGCAGCCGAAAGTTTTAGTTCAAATTGCTTAAGGGCTGATAAGGAAAAAGAAGAGATGTGCTAGTCAGTAGGACAGCTAATGTATGGTAGATTACATCTGCTTATATATTTCCCTTGAGCCAGTATTTTTACATTTTCTTCCTTGTATTTAGTATCCCACACAACCCAACAAAATAAAAAAAAAAAAAGCACAACAAAAAAAACTATCTCATAACATGATAAAATCTATGCAAGGCTGATAACATTTTTGGTAACCAGTAAGAAGTACAGAAATAAAATGTATACTTTTGAATTGAAAGATAAATCTTAACCCTGGAACTTTGGTGACTCAAATGTAGCACATAAGGAATTAATGCTCATACACATCTAAAAACAAGCTATCCATAGGAAAAATAATCACTGGATTGATCTAATACAGTACACTGTTAGCCTTTATTGTCTGGAATAGCATTAGTGCAATGGTATTTCCATATGGCACACAAAAATACAACAAACTCAATAAGATAAAACATGGAAGTGAAATATTTTGATATGGGGAAAAGGAAACATAACTGATGTTATATTTTATACATAAATTACTAGTGAGATTGTCTAATTTCAAAATCTTCAAATCACAAAGAGATGGTTCACTGCATAAAGATTTATGGTTATAAAAATACTATTGTTAATTAGAATTAAAACTGAGTTTTCTTCCTTAGTGTTTGAGATAGAAAAATTATGCCATTAGGCACTAGTTACTTCCTTATTCTTTCCTAAAAACCTAACTGTGTATTTTAAAACTAGAACATCACACGATATTGTGGTTTGGACACGTTGTGAAGATCTTGTGTTTAACTGCTGTTCAGGCTGGAGGAGTTTTCAAGAACACCTCATAGCAACTTTCCAGTATCTGAAGGGGTCCTACAGGGGAGCCAGAGAGGGACTCTTCACTAGGAACTGTAGTGATACGACAAGGAGCAATGCGTACAAATTGAAAGAAGGGAAATTTAGGCTTAAGTATTACAAAGAAATTTTTAACTGTGAGGGTGGTGAGACACTGGAACAGGTTGCCCAGGGAGGTTGTGGATGCCCCCATCCTGACAGTGTTCAAAGCCAGGACAAGGATAAGGCCTCGAGCAACCTGGTCTAGTGGAAAATCCAGTGGAAAGTGCCCCTGCCTATGGCAGGGAGAGTTGGGACTAGATGATCTTTAAAGTCCATTCCAACTTTTTTAACATTCTGCGATTCTGTGAATATTAGACCTTGGCTCTTATGTTTCTCCTACACCAGTCTGGCCAATTCTCCCTTTTATCGCATGCCATTGATGTGCACAAGCCACAAGCTCCTGCTTGTGAATTAAATGGGAGCATGTCATACGGAAGCAAACTGGGAAATACTTGCACTTCCTGTGTTTGATAAAAATTGTGCCAAAGGAGGTTTAGATTGCATATTAGGAAAAATGTCTTCATCAAAAGGGCGATCAAACACTGGAACAGGCTGTAGAGGCAGTTGATGCCCTATCCCTTGAAGTTGGATNCATTCACACAGCTAATCCTCTTATAACACAAATCTATTAGGTTGGTTAAAAATTATTTCAGCTTCATAAATCACTGCTGACAAATCCCAAGTGCCTTTTATCCACCCAGCATTTGAGTTGATAGTTACCCATGAGAAGAAGAAATATTTTAGCTTTGACAGCCAACAAGAGCTCTGAAGGAAAAGAGTAGACATCAGCACAGGGATGGCTATTGACCTTATGGGCAAGACGGCTGAGAGGTGAGAGTAAAAGAGGCAAGCAAAGCTGAGCAGATTCTGAAATGGGCCAGGAAGCTTTTTCAAGGACAGGCAGGAGGAATGGCAAGAGAACTACAAGGAAAATTAGGAAAAGGTAGTGTCATGGAGGCCAAACTTCTAAACCATGAAAAATAGCAGTTAAAAGAGCAGATCACCTGGGAAAAAAAATCTGCACATCAGTGCAAATAGGTTATTATCAAATGCTTTCACTTAAAAATTTTTTGGCATTCTTTTACTGCCCCTTCACATCTCAGAAAGCAATGAGCTCTGTATCTGAAAGTTTTGTTCCTGTTCACAAACCAGTACAGTAGTTCCTGAGGTTCTCCAAGACAAGGGGCTATCCGAACTGAGTTCATCACGTAAGACAATTTATACTACTTCTTACAAATAACAACCTTCTAATAACTTCATGTTGATAAAATAGTATGTGGAGTGGCCCTAGTCACTCCTACTCATGAAAGTCACAAACAATGAGCTGCATGTCCATTATTCACAGCCTGACTGTTGTACCACTTTATTTATATTATTAAATTACAAGCTTTAAAACACAGGCAAGGCAGCCTCTAAGAAGCGCTGAGGATGGGCAGTGGTCAACAGTATAGAGAAACTGTGATCTACTACAAGTAGTTGTATTGTTAAATAAGAAAACAACAGACATATTGTTAAAAGTCATCTTTAATAGCATTTAAAAATAGCTATTGCAAACTTCATTTGAAGAAAAATAAACCAATGACAATTTTCCGAAATGCTTTGAAACAGTCTAGTTCCTTAGTATTTATTTTATTATTTGAAAAGACAGATGTGATTTGAATAGCTGGCATGTTAATTCATCTCTGTTTGCTCAAAACAGCTCATAAAAACACTTTTTCTACCATTTCTGATTTGATCAAGAGTGGAAATGCGTAAGATGATCCTAACCTACATCAAAGTGGGTATCTGACCATGTCTCAAGGCAGCCGAAAGTTTTAGTTCAAATTGCTTAAGGGCTGATAAGGAAAAAGAAGAGATGTGCTAGTCAGTAGGACAGCTAATGTATGGTAGATTACATCTGCTTATATATTTCCCTTGAGCCAGTATTTTTACATTTTCTTCCTTGTATTTAGTATCCCACACAACCCAACAAAATAAAAAAAAAAAAAGCACAACAAAAAAAACTATCTCATAACATGATAAAATCTATGCAAGGCTGATAACATTTTTGGTAACCAGTAAGAAGTACAGAAATAAAATGTATACTTTTGAATTGAAAGATAAATCTTAACCCTGGAACTTTGGTGACTCAAATGTAGCACATAAGGAATTAATGCTCATACACATCTAAAAACAAGCTATCCATAGGAAAAATAATCACTGGATTGATCTAATACAGTACACTGTTAGCCTTTATTGTCTGGAATAGCATTAGTGCAATGGTATTTCCATATGGCACACAAAAATACAACAAACTCAATAAGATAAAACATGGAAGTGAAATATTTTGATATGGGGAAAAGGAAACATAACTGATGTTATATTTTATACATAAATTACTAGTGAGATTGTCTAATTTCAAAATCTTCAAATCACAAAGAGATGGTTCACTGCATAAAGATTTATGGTTATAAAAATACTATTGTTAATTAGAATTAAAACTGAGTTTTCTTCCTTAGTGTTTGAGATAGAAAAATTATGCCATTAGGCACTAGTTACTTCCTTATTCTTTCCTAAAAACCTAACTGTGTATTTTAAAACTAGAACATCACACGATATTGTGGTTTGGACACGTTGTGAAGATCTTGTGTTTAACTGCTGTTCAGGCTGGAGGAGTTTTCAAGAACACCTCATAGCAACTTTCCAGTATCTGAAGGGGTCCTACAGGGGAGCCAGAGAGGGACTCTTCACTAGGAACTGTAGTGATACGACAAGGAGCAATGCGTACAAATTGAAAGAAGGGAAATTTAGGCTTAAGTATTACAAAGAAATTTTTAACTGTGAGGGTGGTGAGACACTGGAACAGGTTGCCCAGGGAGGTTGTGGATGCCCCCATCCTGACAGTGTTCAAAGCCAGGACAAGGATAAGGCCTCGAGCAACCTGGTCTAGTGGAAAATCCAGTGGAAAGTGCCCCTGCCTATGGCAGGGAGAGTTGGGACTAGATGATCTTTAAAGTCCATTCCAACTTTTTTAACATTCTGCGATTCTGTGAATATTAGACCTTGGCTCTTATGTTTCTCCTACACCAGTCTGGCCAATTCTCCCTTTTATCGCATGCCATTGATGTGCACAAGCCACAAGCTCCTGCTTGTGAATTAAATGGGAGCATGTCATACGGAAGAAAACTGGGAAATACTTGCACTTCCTGTGTTTGATAAAAATTGTGCCAAAGGAGGTTTAGATTGCATATTAGGAAAAATGTCTTCATCAAAAGGGCGATCAAACACTGGAACAGGCTGTCCAGGGAAGTAGTGGTGTCACCATCCCTGGAGGTATTTAGAAGATGTGTAAGTAAATGTGGCACATGAGAGACATGGTTTAGTGGCAGACATGGCAGCGCTGGGTTAACAGTTGGAATCAATGATCTTAAAGATCTTTTCCAACCTAAACAATCCTATAGCAGTTCTGGGAACCAAAGCAGCCATCAAGCTGGCCCATCATGCAGACTCCGAGATGCATGTTGATAAAATAGTATGTGGAGTGGCCCTAGTCACTCCTACTCATAAAAGTCACAAACAATGAGCTGCAGGTCCGTTATTCGCAGCCTGACTGTTGTACCACTTTATTTATATTATTAAATTACAAGCTTTAAAACACAGGCTTCTTACTGATTCAATAGTGTATTAACGGTCCTGGACAGACCATGTCCATTGACACCATGTGGCTGAAAAGGGCAAGAGAAACACCAGAAGACACTCAGATTTCAAAAAAACACCAACCACACAGAAATGTTGAGGCAATGCAACAGGAAGACTCCATCACAAAACACCTTTTCCTGACTGCTTTTAGCACCACTCCTTAAAACTCCTACTAGACCTTGCTGCTGAAAAGTTTCAGAAGATTTCTTTACTAACGGATTTCCTATTAACTTCAGTGAGAGCAGGCCCCTCTAACATCAAAAACTCAAATTACAGTGGGGATAATACATATACTGAGCACTTGTGTAAAGGTTCCCACAAAATGATGAGATAAACCAAAAAAAAAGTCACTATTCCACATGACATTCCCTTTCCATCGTTCCATTCACTGCCAACACACAACACAAATTTTATCCTCTGCAACACATTCAAAGCACCGGCCACAACTGCAAAGTGACTGAAGGCACTGAAGGCACCGATGCAGGAATGTTAAGGGACACCTGGTGTAAACATTTGTTCAAAGTCACACAATGTACTCTGTTCCTTTGAAACAGCTTGCTACAGAGGCAGATTTGGATATCTCTAATGATATGCCTGCTGCATAGAAAAAAACTAAAATAAAAGAGGATGTTTGTTCATTGACTCCAATAATTTCCCTGACATGGTGCATTGTAATAGATGCTTCTTAATATAGTGTGTCAGGCAGCCAAAAGTCACTTACAAACATGTCTCGTTTGTCTCAAAAACAAATGTAAGGGAATACTAGTAAAAGCTGCACTGTCTGAAACTCAGCTAAGCAATTTAAATCCATTTTTCTTGGAGGATAGTCAGAAAGATGGGACTGCAGGCAGAATAGAACTAATTTACTCCTATTACATACTGCAAAGGAGTAATTTATCTCCAGTACATCTTGTCTAGAAAATAAGCCTCTTTATCCTAATGTCAAGTACCAGTGTCTCTTTCAGAAGTTCCACATACAGTAAAACCTGAAAGTATGTGAGCCTTGAGTTCTTGAAATTATACTGAATGGAAGCAAATGACATGTTATCCCCAAGGATGAAAGGAGATCAGCTTTCATGGGTCACCAAGAAATCAAACCTACAACAAAATACACTCCAGTTTAGAAAGTGAATGTTTTCCAAATCTTATACTTGACAAAATTAGGTACATTTACTGTATGTAGGATTTGAGATGCAGAGATGTGTTTCAGTTTGTATCTTAGTTTGTCTCTTAGATTTGGCCCCATGTAATCAAGGGCGTGGCTTCAGAGGGGTCAGACCCTGCTTCCTACTGACTAAGCAGTGCATTAGGTTTCCATAAATACAGTATTTCTTAATGTGGGTCAGAGCAGCACAGGCACTCTCTTAAGGCACTAATTAACTATTCAGGGGGATAGATCCAAAGTGCACCAAGGACAAATGAAAAGAGTGAACTAACCACAAAGACCTAGGCCTAAGCTCTGCCAGAGAAACAGAACAGAACACCAAATTTGTGAAAAACATTGTAAATTCTAAATGTAGCTGAAGTAAAACAAATTACCCTATCTAAACTAGTTCTGCAGTTAAAAACCCTATACATTAGTATTAGAAGGCACCCCAAGCTAAGGAAGTTCAAGTCTTTTCCCATGCTACCGTGCAAAATTTCCTTTGTGAACAACAGTATAGATGAGCATAAATACAAAAAACATATATTTTAAGCAGTAGCAAAATTTGAATAAAAATTAAACATTGCTTAAGGAATGTGACTGCCAAATTATTACATGTGCACAAATACGCACTCCGTCCCAAAAATCTAGGAAAAGGAATCAATAACCTTCTACCTCTATTAGCCAGCTTGATAGCTATTAACTTCATTTTAGTAACTATGAGTGTTATCAGTTTGGCTTCCTTATTAAAAAGAAGTAAGCATTAGATATCACAGGCAGTGTTCAAGAAGGATAAACTGGCTGCCAGACAGGGAAGGCATTCATATACTCACTCAGGAGCAACAAGCTCCCAAGCTCAGACATTTCCACATGCATAGAGATCTTTAATTCTCCCCATGTGCAAAGATCAGGTTTGGGTGTAAAAGTGCCTGCTGCTTTTCACCATCCTTCTCCTCCATCCCACTTAAGCAAAGCACTTAAGCATGTAAGGATGTGCTTAAAGCTAAGCAAGCATGTGTATTGTTTTGCTGGACTGAATACACGCGCAGTCCACACCTCCTAAAAGTCTCTCCCAGCAACAACAGCGCGCACAGATGGCATCCAGGGCCACCAATTCACATGGCACTGAGAGATATTTGGGGTTATGCCCCTTAAATTGTTGAAAAGATGACACTGCAAACGGAAGACATAAATGATGCCCCATACTGACATTACTAGGAGACTTCCAAAAACCAGAATAGCTTCAAAGCAACTTTCCTCCAGCTGGCCATAAATATATGCCATCTGACAACAACATGGAAAGACAATTAGGTTCGTTTCTGAACAACTCTGGAAAAATGAAGCCTGAAACAGACTTTATCTTTGATGCATTTACAGCAAAAAGCCTTTCAGAGTAAAATCTATGAGAACATTCTGAGGCCTTATTTTCAAGGATGACTAGCTTATGAATTGGCAAAAAATCTGCCTACCTTCCCTGTAATGATTAAAAAAATAAAAAAAAGACTGGCAACTTTCTGGAGCATTCAGCAGTTTGTAAGTGCAGCTCTTGGATCTGCTCTGAAACCAGCTTTTTTTTTAATTCATATTATTCCCTATGAAAGCATACAGCACAATTCAGTATTAAGTGTCGTATTTTCAGAAGAGAACAAAGCGAGCTCTGGTAACAAGCTCCCATTGCTCTGCTTATCAACACTCCAATGGAGAAGCAGATAGTGTTTCAGAAAAGCACAGGAAACTAACATACACCTCTAAAAAATAAGCACAGTTGAAAGCTGGAGTAAAAATGAAGTGGGAATAGGGAGATAAGTTTATTTTTTCCTCATAGTGCTTTCTCAGTAACTCTGTGCTTCTTCACAAAATAACTTCAATATGAAACTAACATTTGGAAAGTTTTTCCAGCAGACACTTAAAGAGATTTTCTGGCACAGCCAGAAATGTACCATACGGGCCAGCCCAGTTCTCCCTAAACACAGCAGGAGTTTGGTCACGGTAATCATTAAAAACGGGCTGGTATCTGAACATAAAATTTTCTTTGGATAATTTATGGAAATCTTAGATGTGAGACAATCTGTTTCCTTTTACAGCATCCAACTGCACAGCAAGTTTACATGAAGGACAAACAGCACACAAAACAAGAAGGCCAACGAAGAGTGCTGAAGCAAGGCTGGAGAGCCATCTCGGTGGCAAAGACTGCAATCCCTTTCACAGAAGTCACAAGAGGTTATACTTTGCATTACTTCTGAGTTGTAGCTTCTCACTGCTCTTCTCCCTGTTCAGAAATGTTAGTTAACATTAGTTAATGAACTTCTGAGAACTGACCAACAAAGTAGCTTCACAAACAAACTGCTAAACTGTGATGCAGACCTCATTATACACTGCAAAATACTTCCCAGAATTGGTATTTAAGTATAGACATTAATCTCGTTTCTTCATCCAGAACATCTCAATATATTCAGGCAAACACTTGGTGAAAGGCACACTTTCATAGACTCAATCTCGACTTTTAGACCCAATCTGTTCATAAATCTCGGTCAAACATTTTTAAAGGAATTTTACCCCTACCTACACAAAAAAGTAATTTGGATTCTTTCCCTGGCAGGTTATTGGATACAACATTTAAGAGCTAGGTCTCTTGTAACTGATGGTTTCTCTTTCCATCGTGTTTGGGAGGTTCAGCTTCCTGAATCTGGGACTGCTTACCTGACCTAGCTCCTGCTTCTGTATTTTACTCTCCCATTACTTGAATGGTTGCTACAGAGCCAGACTAGAAGCCTGAAATATCATATTCATTTAAAAAATATCAATGCATGGTAACTACTCACAGAACAAGCTTTTGCAGTTTCTTTCCTGTAGTGGGCTTTTTTTTTAAGATTTTCATTCCAAATAGGGACTTTCCAATTTTTTTATTAGTAGTAGCATTTTTAAACTGAAATTATATTGTTTCAGTTCAAGCCTCAAGATACTAAAATATACAACTTTATGGGGAAAAATGGTTACCAAATAGCGAAACCAAACTAGTTCTGAACAGTCAGGTAAGAAAATACTGCTGTATTGGCATCCAAGCCAGCTTTATATCTATGCCAGTTGTACTATCTGCCATATAGACATCATATTTTTTGACAAATGCCAGATCTGACTGTCACATAAAATGCCCTGCAGCTTGGGTCATCAACTACAACAGTGATGGAAAATAACAGATTAAAATAAAAGCACATTCCTTTATTAGACAAGAAGGAGTTCTCTCAGAATTCAAAATCGCAGCATATGTATATATGTTGACCAGTAATATGTCTATGTTATATAGTAATAGGAACGGTGCCTTGTAAAATAATTTTTGAAAGACATCATTTTCTTGAAATCAAAGCTTTCTATTGCAGCACTGATTATGTCATACAAATTTCAATCCTTACAGGTATTATTTAAATTGGTATCAGTTTATTAATTGAGAATTTATGGATTACATTTATTTAAATACCATATTTCACATATTCATATGTGATTTTGTAACACACATGTTCGTTAGCCTATCTAATAACATTTTTCTAAAAAATAGATCCTGAGCTTTTCTTCTAGGAACCAAAATATGTGAAAATTCATTTTGGCCATAGATTTTAAGTGTTACATGTCTGTCTCAAAAACTTGATGTAATCTTTTAAGCCACAACACGCTCTACATTAATGGACTGTGTAGTTACATCGGCTAATTTCTCATTTTACTTTAAAATTCTGTGATTAAACAAGTATTTCAGCCTATACAGAATAAATATGATCTTCATCTAGCTAAAGTAGCACACTTCATAGCCTATTTAGTTGTCTTTTGTATTGTGCTGAAACAAACCAACACGAAAAAATTGCTTGTACAACTTTTTTATGCCTTACCCAAACCAAGCCTAAATCTTTAATAATGTCCCAACTGGTTGGTGTAATGAAAACCTACTATTTTCTCCAGCAGTTTGTAATGTTTTATTGCCACCAAACCAAAAAAAAAAAACCAAAACCCACAAACCAACCAACCAACAAAGCCCTGAAACTGTTCTTCTGGTGTACACCTTTTTTAGATATCTTTCATTTTCTCCAGTGAAGGGCTCAAACATTAAATAGATGGTAAAGCTGCTTGAGAGATAATCTTTAACTTGGTAAATGAACCACAGTAGATTTCCTGCTTCATTTCGGTAATTTTGTAAACACTTTGGGCCACATTAAAACCAATGTATATCAGCTGACAACTAAGTTATGACAATTCACGAGGTGAGGAACCAATCCACCAGGAGAATAGACGTATATATGGAAAAACACTACTACTTCTTAGGAAATTGGGCATGTCAATGTCCAACAAGACTGCACTTCAATGAAAAAAGGTCAATTTCGGATCAATGCAGCTTTCTCCTCATTAAAATTAGTCCTATTTCCACGAAAGGAAACTTTCTTTTAAACTTCTGAATCATTAAGTCTCATTTGAAATATCTGACACTTACTAGGTTCATAGTAATCCACTACAGTCACTGAAGCATCTTGGATATTTGCCACTTTGAAGTCTCTTGCAGCTGGAATATCCATACAAACCTGTGTTGCATTTAGCTAGAAGAACAGAAGAGAAACATCCTGAGAACACTGGTGAGGGTGGTTTCATGAAGAGGTAAGGACTTTTAACTCAGCAGGAGTCCATTTCTAAAGACTTAGAGTCAGGATGCATAGAAAGATGCTTATCTTATTTGTAGGCATCTTGGTCAAATGACAGACTGCTTGAAATATCTGCCTTCTTATACATTATTTTTAACAGGCTTAATCTAGAAACTCCTTACCTTACAAATACAACTGAGTTGTACCTATCCCATGAGTCTCACTAAAACTGGAACTATTAATATAGTGGAACTATTAATTTAATGTGAACAGCAGATGTCGATTTCCCCAAAGAATACAATCATGATGTCTTTCCAAATTTAAGTGAAACGATGTCTGAATAAAGATTAACATCACTCCATACACATTTCTTTCTTATTTTCAACTTACAGAATCTAAGTATAGGTTGACTTTTCCATTGTCTTTTTCCATCTTCTTAACTGTGTTGTCTAATGGAACAAAATCTGGTGACACAGAGAAACCACTGAGTAAGCCAACCTCCATGAGGACCATACCACTACTGGAAGCTGTGCCTGAACCAAAGTACCTTTTCAAAACACAGAGACAAAGAAACATTTAGCAGAAATACAGTAGCACACCCTCCAAAGAAAATATTTGAACTTTAGGTTCCAACTATGGAAATAATGTTTAAGAATACTTAAGAAACAAATGGAACAAAACACTGATAATAAAAGTTCTAACGATAAAGAGCTAGTAATTGATTTCTCAATTATTTTGCCTGTTAATTTCAACCACATATGCAAAAGCAGGTTTAGCACAGAGAAAACTACAATACATAAATCACACGAGAGACTATGCTGACACCAGGAGGAACTTTGTTTTGATATCTATAAATGCAGATTTACATTAAAAATATGCAAAAAATATTGCAATTAAACATGCTTCAAAAGAAGCAATTAAGAAAAGCTGTAGGAATTCTTATCTTGAAATATATATATTTCCTCCTATGAATGCTTTGCTTTTTTTCAGTTTGGAGGATGAGATTAAAGACTCCCAAGCCTTTTGTTGTGGGTTAGAGAATGGGTGTAGGTTGGCCGGGAATTCGGGGAGAAGGGTTGTTTTTTAAAACTTTTTTTTGTTTTTGTAAGAAAGCAAGGCAGATGGGTCCCAGCGGTTTGCAGCATGCCGGCAGGTCTGCCCTGTTGGTGCCTGGCCAGCCAGCAGGTGCTCGATGTCAGCCACAGGGATGGCGGTCCAGCTGCCAAGCAGCAATGTGAGCCCCCGCACCACACCGCCCCGCCCAGAACCCAGGCAGCGAAGCAGCTGCAGCACTGGCTCCTGCTTGCACTGCCACTGAAGGTGGCAGTGGCAATGGAAGGAGCCAAGTGGCGGCGGCCAGGTGGTGCTCACTGGTGGCCGTGAGCACGGCGACTCCGATCTGTCAGACTGATGCATTACAAGCACCTGCCTGTCCTTGCCCATAGGGCCAGTGGGGGTGCAGCGCAGCATGCCCTGGCCACTCCCAGTCCTGGAGTGCCAGTGGCAGCAGAGCACGCCTGCTGGCTCCCTGCTGCCGCCGCAGCCCACACTGTCACTGTATGGAAACGGCGGTGCAGTAGCCAGGTGGTGCTTGCCTGGGAGGCGGTGGCGGGGCAGCACTGCTAGCGGCTGGTTACCAGTGCCAAGGGGGCGAGCAGGAGCAAGGTCCGGGCCAGCAGGCCCCTGCAGGCAGTCCCCCCAGGTGCTTCCAGGTCCCTGGCCAGCAGCAGAGTGGCACAGGCTTCCCCCATCAGGCTGTGTTGCCGATGAGAGCGGTGGCAGGACCTGTGGATGGGCAGCGCTGCCCTTGGCAGCGCCATGCGGAGCTGACCCCTGCTGGCAGAACTGGGCTGGCTGCTGCTGGCAGCATGGGTGGTCTCACAGCAGAAGGTGTCCCATGGGCGCTGCCACCGCAAGCATCACTCCCGCAGCTCCTTGCTCAGTCCACACCACCGCAGGTGGCTCTGCCAGGTGTGGCACTGGCCACCTGGGCCCATGTCTGGGCAAGTCACCTATGGGCGGTGCCCCAAGCTGCCGCTGGGGTCCCCGCAGCACTGGCGGTGCTGGCAGCACTGGCTGGCAGCAGAGGCAGCGCCTGCCATGGGCATTTTTGTGGGAATTGCCGTATTTGCCTCATGGTTAATTTGGGGGGCGGGGGGGGGGCTCGGGGCCATGTGACACTGAGGCAGGCTGCTGACCAATAGAAATAGTACTCATGAGAAAAAGAGCCTGAGAAAATGTGAGAACAGGGCATTATGGAAGGAGTAGACACGGAAGCCCTGGCCCCTTTTTGTCAGCTCAATTTTTGTCCTGGCTCTGTCTTGGCTCTGCTTTCGGCTCCTGGCTCTTGGCTCTCTCCTTTGGCCTGGGCAGCAGTGTGGCTGGACCAACAGCAGAGGCAGTGCAGTGCTGAGGACCATTCAGCTCCAAGTGGTATCTCTTCCCCTTGGGATCTCCTGGGGTTCCTTTTCATTATCTTTATTTTTCAGCAGCTCTGGAGTGGGGACCCTCATGCATCACCTCCCTCCATGAGGCAGCNTTTGCGTTGGTGGGGTGGGGGGGGGGGGGGGGGGGGGGGGGGGGGCTCGGTGCCATGTGACACTGAGGCAGGCTGCTGACCAATAGAAAAGCAGCGTGCACAAAAAATAGAGCCTGAGAAAACACAAGAACAGGGCATTATAAAAAGAGCAGACATGGAAGTCCTGGCCCCCTTTTTTTGGCACGACTTTCATTGTGGCTTCCTCTCGGCTCCCCTTTCGGCTTCTGGTTCTGCTCCCTTGCCCTCTCAGCTCTCTCCCTCGGTCTGGGCAGCAGCATGGCTGGATCAACAGCAGATACAGTGCAGTGCTGAGGATCACACAGCTTCAAGCAGTGGTATCTCTTCCCCTTGGGGTCCCCCGGAGTTTCCTTTCATTCTTTTTTCAGCAGCTCTGGAGTAGGGACCCTGCTGCATCACCTCCCTCCACAAGGCAGCATTCCTTCCTTTCCCTCCACAGCCCAGCAGCTGGTCCAGAGCAGCAAAGGGGTTATTTCTTTTGTGTGTTATTTTCGGGTTAAAGTTTTGTAATTAATAATTATTAATTTTGTAATTAATAATTAATTTGTAATTAATAATTTCTCTGTTACATCTCTTGTCCAAACCAGGACACCTTTTTAGATTTCCTTCATAGAGATTGTTGAAAGGTCATCATCAGATTATCTCTCAAAGTTTCAGTTTTAAAATGTGCACTTATGTTATCAATCCAGATTTGAAAAAAAGATTAATAAATTGAGTTCTTTTTTTCCTAAGTAATGCTTTATTACATCTTCTTCCAACGTGAAAAATCATATGCTTGACTAAAGGTTTGCTCTATTGAGCAAGCCATACATACTCCCGTGCACAACAGATGTAGCAAAATATATTTACGATGCTCCTTGTGATACCTAAATGCGCTGCAAAAGATAGTACTGTTTTAAATAAAGCAGGTGGCAGAAGTGTTTCCCCTGCCTTAGCATGGAGGGAAAATGATTATTGTTACACTAGAAGAGAAGTGTTGCCTCCAATCCTCATTTTGAAAGCCTGACAGTAGTTGAAAGTAATTAAATTATTTCTTTGTATATCTGGATAA
>VYZS01081231.1:40320-52937 GCA_013400695.1 Neodrepanis coruscans | reverse complement strand
AAAATAAATAAAATAAAATATAAAAAATAAAATATAAAAATAATAAAATAATAATAAAATTAAATAAAAAATAATAGTTAATTGACCCATTAAGATTCTCACTTAGAGGAAATACTAATCTTTTCTAAGGAATAGTGAAAAATGGAAATCAAGGATAGACATACCTAAAGAGGAGATGTTGAAAGAAATTGATTAAGCAAAGGGCAAAGCATCACCATAATTATACCCGGAGCATCTTTAAACAGTTTGGAGAAAATCATAAGGAAAATTATGGAAATTCAAGAAAAGCTCACAAGGAACTTCTAATCAGAGAGGCAAATTCACTGACACTGCCTCAAGAGATGAACATTGTGGCCTGTTTTTGTAAAGGAGCTGAGCCAAGACCTATGGGCATTCCTGCAGAGGCAGGTGAGGTGTCAGTGAGGCATCGGCCACCAACAGACTTTCCAATGCCATTGACTCTTCTTCCCAGCATGCAGGCAACAGCTGGACTGAAATCTCAGGAGTTTCCAGCAGCTGGGCTTCAACACATGCCAGAGCCTCCTCCATAGCAGCAAAGATTAGCTTTGACATTTCCAGTATTCTAAGGTACAAAGCAAAAAAAGAAAAAAAGCAATCTGTATATTTTTAGGCAATCTTCTTGCCTATATTATTTTTCCTATAATAAATCATAAGCATACATAAAGAAGCCAAGTTTAAATCTAACTATTTTCAAGAAATACTTAAGAGGAGTAAGTACATCCATTAACAGGGTCTCTGGTGCTCTGTGTTTCTTTTGTGTCTCTCATCTGTTACAATCACAGATGGGGAGGGTGGAAGGACAGCCCTTGTTCTTAGGAAAATTAGAAGCGTGGTCTTGATACAGGACTTAAAAATGCTGATGTTAATAAGTCACAAGAAATTAAGAGTCTGTCTGAGTTAACTTTTGGTTCATATATTATAAAATAAGATGCAAAAATTGTGAAGAGACCCCAAAAAGGAATCACAAGGTTGTTTTTAGGGTATTTTTCCTCTTAGATCCACAAATGTGATCTTTTCAGTATGCTGCTAAGATAGAAGATGACTGTTCCCTTTAATTATGCTGAGAAAGTGAGGAATGGGGGAAGCAGAAGAGCTGTTTGAACTGAAAACCAGCATTGGCAAAAGACAGAAATGAACATACACAGGCTGTGCATAAATATAGATATGGAATTGAAAGGTTTGAGCCACTAAAATAGCAAAAGCCTTGAACAGTCTTCAAATAGCAGCCGTGGGAGCAAACCAGCAGGATCCATGTACCCGGCAGCGATGTGCAGATGTGCCCAGGCTCTCTGTGCACTGTTCACTCTTGGGAACTGCCTGGCTACAGAAGCATGGACCTCTCTCTTTGGGTTAATTTGCTCAGTGTTCCAGCCTTTTTGTTTCCTCCTCAGCCTCCTTCATGGCCCCTGTGGAGCTCCATTCTCAGCTGCTACTGACACCTGAGCTCATAATTCAAAACTATGTGCCAGTCCTAGTGCACTGCAGTCCTGTTCTGAGCCCAGTACGGACAGACTCTAATTAGCTTTCAAAAGACTTTATTCACTTAAGGAAAAGACCACACTATGTTCCTGCCTTGGACAGAAGAGAATAGAACTCAGTCCCTGCAAAGATTTCCTTCCTGTCCTGGATTCTTCTATGGATTCTTCTTTTCAGAGAATCAAAATCTCCTTCATACTTTTGTCATTAGCTAAGCCAAGGTAGTTTGAGAGCTGTAGAGCCTCTCCTGATGTCCAGGCAGAGATGTCTGAGCACATGAGGGAAGGATCAGTTTTACCCTGTGGCTGTACAAAGCACAGCCCAATGCAGCCCCCGTTTATAAGGTGCACCTGCAATAATACATAAGTAAATTGCATACTGTCTCACCCAATATCCACTGAACAGACTTGTCACTTTTTCTATTTCACTCTATCAGGTATTTCTCTTTTTGTTCTCCTAATCTCACCCACACTATTTTTTTTTTTTTTTGACTGTGAACATGCTATGTTTCAAAAAATGCATTTTTGCTCTTCTGGAAAGATACAATAGCAGCAGCCTCTCATAGGCAAAATCAGAACTGAGTCCTCAGGAGAAATGAGAAGATTATGATTTCTGTTTTATCAAAGTCTTTTTAAAAAAGCAAATTTGTGTGAACTGAAGTATTCATTTCTAAGTTTGTATCTTGGAAAGCTTATACATACACATACATCTCTGTGACTGCTTTGTAACATAAAACTTCCAAAGGCAAAAGGAATAAATAACGAAGATTAACATATATGTAAAAAGCTGCTATAATTAGCACAAAAGACCTCTTGTGTTTAGGACTGCAAGAAACTCTGCAAGTATCTTGGGATCGGTAGTCAAACTGGAACTCAGCACCACTAACAGGTGCTTTTTAAGAGATAGCCAGGTCATCTGTAACTCAAAATTCAATAAATGTGTTTAACTTGAAGTGCTTTTCCCTAATGGTGGTAAAATAGAGAAAATATAGGTCTAAAGGGATTTTTGTGGGGTTTTCTTCCTAATTAAGAGCAGATTCAAAAGAAAGATTTCTTTGGAAATGGCTTTGCAACTTTAAACTCCTAAACAGCTGCTAGCAACAACAGCTTATGAAACTTATTTTTGTAGAAGAATGCCTGTGTTTTCTCCAAACGCTAAGATACAGGCAATAGGAGAAAAAATACAGATATATCTTAAAGATTGTGCTTTTCTATTTTAACAAAGGCTGTTTCATAACCTGAGGGAAAACTTGAATATTTGACTGATCTTTATGTAATCTGCTTACTTTCAATACCTACCTTTTCAGCTTCCCTGGCTATAAATAGTCCTCACTCGCATGACACAGCATTTCCAGACTCCACTCCGTAGATACCCCAAGGAGTCTGCAGGAGGGGTTCACAAATCGCCCCGAGCTGTCGAAATTTTGAGAAGAACATCAGCATGGGCATGGATCCACAGTGGAACCATGTGCTCCAAAGGGACATGATCTCACAGGCACAGGGCTGACTACAGCAGGTCTCCTCTCTGCTGCTTATCACTTGCTGCAAAGAGATACTTCATAAAACCATGATTAACATTTAAACCAGAAGCTTCAGTAAAGAAACTTAGAAAAGATACCCACACCTGTTTTTCATAAAAGCATTTCTATTGCTTCAAAGATTTTACTAAAATCCCAACAGACCAATTACAGTTGATTGTTTCAAGCCCCTACCTGCCTGGTTATCACTCAGCTCACAATAGTGAAAAATGTGTACTCCATTACAGGTTCTCCTCTCCCTCTCTGGTAACCACATTTTTTACTTACTACTGTTACCTAGGTAGTCCATCAAATTTAGAATATCTTTCAATAACAATATTCTCCCTTACATTCAATTTAGGTGCTCATATATCAAAGGATTTGTGCTGTCTAAAACAACAGCAAAAGTTTCCCCCTCCCCCAACAAAATACCTCATGTCCAAAAGATAATTGTATCCAGAAAAAAATCAATTTGTAGAAAATGCTATGCTTGAAAAATCATTGACATCTTTAAGCAGAAAATTAAAAAATCTGGGTAAAATATTCTTTGTACCATTGAATTATATCACCTAATGCGGAAAGAGCCTTACCATCCACACATTTCAGCTCTTCGTGCCAGGGCAACAATAACATTAAATTCACTATCCTGTCACACAGAAGAGGCTCACAAGGAAGCACTTCCCTGGGTACACCAGAGGCCCATGGTGGGCAGATAGTGTTGCAGGCACAGGAGTCACAGCAAGGGGCTCCAAGGACATGGCACTGCTCAGAGGGACCAGGTCCCTGCTTTGCTCAGCCATCAGATCTCCTGCCCCTGCCAGATAAGGGAAGATGATAATTTCCCAGATGAGGGAAGATGACAATAGGAAGTGTTACCAAGTTGAGATATGAAGGGCTGAGTCTGTGCCTTACAGTTTACAGGAGTGTCCCTGTTTCTATCAGTAGCAGTCCCTGTACAAGTACATCACAAACTAGGAAATAAGTTTGTTACTATCCATGACAAAGTATCAGCATTGTACTATAATCCTGGAAACTTCAACCTATATTGTGTTTAGTAGAGGAGGATAATGGTTGCTTTAATGACATTGCCTTAACACATTAAAATGGAGGAAAAAACCCAGACTTTTCTTGTTTATATGTGTATTATCCAGCCACACTGTTCAACATCAATAGAGTCATTTGTGAAATCAGCAGTGACACTGAGAATTGCTACACTTCCAAGTTAAAGCCGTATGTAGACACAATCAGCAGTTTCTCCTGGTACGTCTTCAGTTGGCCAAGTCAGTATTGTGGCATAAAAACTTTCTGTATCCTAGAAATACTTTGGGTTTTTTTGAAGGGAACTGTTTGGCTTCTTTAACAGCTGACTACTACAAGAAATTATGGAAATCAAAGAGACATTTTATCCAGCTCACTTTTAATATTTTTCAACTGTTGTCTCCAGAATAAGCTTGTTCCTCCACAACAAGCAATTTTGTAGCCAGAGATTTAAATAAACTAGTGAGCAGTGGTGTACCATATCAGCATTTCTAAAATTAGTTGCATACTTATAATTCTGATTTCCCACCTCTGCTCTTCCCTGGAACAGTCAGGCTACAGAGCCAAAGGACACAAAACTGGATGATGAAGATAGGCAGAATGTCTCATGGCTGTGCCAGAAGCCTATTTTTGGTATTTACACACTAAACACCTCTCTGCAGCCAGTTTATCTCTTAGTTCGCTTCATCTTCACCAGAATATTCAGCCAACTTCCAGCTCAGTTTAGGATGCATGGAAATTACACTGTTTCTCTAAGTGCCTCCAGCACACTATTCAGAGCTGCTCACTCCTTTTTCTTTCCATTCATGTCGTCAGGGATAACCTTCAATGCATTAACAGAATAGCCAAGGATCCTTCTGGAAAACCCTTTTGCAGCTGAATTGAGAGATGTACTTGGGCTCATGTGTTGTTTTTTTTTCCTGAGACACAAGAAACACCTTCCAGTAGAAAGTGCTTATTTGTTCACTACCGAAGCAAACTCTTCAGATCCTGCAAGATTCATCCAGGATCTATCTTCTGCTATTTCACAGCTAAGACTGAGGAGCAGAGGTGCTTCACTAGGAGCACCAACCATATTTCCCAAAGCACAGCACACTGTCCTTAGGAGACCTTACCACTCCAGCACTGATGCTGGGCACAGCCCAAACACAAGACCAAGCTGACAGAGGAACACACCCTGGAGTCATGGTTTCTCCCTTGCCTCTCGCTGGAAACAGAAGTTTCCCCAAGATCTGTGCCAGGTCTTATTGATCACATGTCAGATCTTTATTGCACTCACCCCAAATGCATTAGTTGCTCTGGCATAACCTGGAGGAGGCAAAGATGCATGAAGCTACCTCGCTGACTTTTCTAACAGCCTTTCTTTAAATAAGCTATTCCTATGGTATATACAATGTTATTAACAGTTTATACTGATGGCAAACTGGGAGTACTGCCAGTATGTCTTGTTTCACTCTTCTGGATCTACCTGTAAATTCCCTTCTTACACTGAAATTTTAAGGTCTTTTGGCAAAAGCCAGTTTGTTATCTGCATTTGTAGTGAGACCACAAACCATAACTAGATTCTTGCTGCTGCTGCAACACAAGCATTTTAAAGTCCTACTTCCCATGAAGTGGCCTTCCATTTTCCTTGCTTACTCCCCACCCATAATTACTGAAAAAGTATCAAAGTTCAGCCATTGCACCCCAAATGTCAGTGTCATTCCACTGTAACAAGTTTCAACCACTGAATGACAAAATCTGCTTTCCCTTTCCAGCCCTTCTTTCCCACCTCTCCTCAATGTTGTCTTCCTTCCCAGTTAAACCGTACACCTTGCAACCAGACCAGCTTTTTGAAAAAATGCAGATTGCTGCCTACAAGAGCTGGACAGGGCAGTAGCATCAAGCACCTCTGTGAATTCTGCCTCTATTCGCTGCTTACAGCAGCACCACAAATGGAATCCAGGCACATCAAAACAGGCTTTGCTTTCCAGAGTTGCCCAGAACAAAGCCAACCACAGCCTGTCTGCATAAATCAACACAAACAACATACATGAGCTAAGCACTGGCCAGCAGAAGGATCGCAACCCGCCTTGAGATTTGTGCATAAAATTTAGACCACGTATCTATGAAATGCAGCAACAGCTGCCATGAAATGCTATTGCTCAACAGCTCACAGTGGCCCAGAAAGGGAAGAAAACCCATGTTTTTTATTCTCTTGATCACCTCCCTAAATCCTCTGCATTTCCATCAAGGATTGGCCAATGCAGTGCAGGAAGGGCAGACATGAGACAGATCACAGGTGGGGGCAGACAATGCACATAGGCTGCATTTCTTAAACTCTCCAGTCCCCCAGTGTCAGGAGGCCCAGGGAAACAAGAGGGAATGACAGAGTTCAGATTAAGGGAATTAACCAAATTCCGAGTGAGATGTGGCTGAAAAGACTGGTTTGAGAGTGAAGCTGGATGAGACCTCCAGAGAGGTCAGAAACACACATGCAATTGGTCCCAGCAAACAGGTGTATTAGATGCAAATATTCCAACCCATCAAGGCTCTGTTTGAGCAGCCAGCTGCACAGGAGTACAGCCAGTAGCATGACCATGTATGAGTCACTACTCATGAAACAATACATGCACTTGAATTAATGTCTTAAAATTTTGATGCCACTCTCCCAGCACTATAAGCAGAACAGTCCCCAAGTCCCAAAGTCAGTAGCTCCCTCATCCCTGGTGAACTGAATTGCTATAAAAACAGCTGAATTAGCAGTCCTGAAACATGATAGACTTTAGTTGGTCTTCTCTCCCTGGGAGTGAAAATAGTATGATTAACAACATTTTATGTGTCCACACCTTGCACTCCCACTGAGGCCTGCCTGGGGCAAGGAAACGCTTTGCTGTCTATGAGCAGTGCACAGCACAAGGGAAACAGCTGGGCAGGGTGGACTGCATCTCACTGAGGAGGTCAGGTTTGTAGGCACCTCATCAGCTTCTCAGGAAAAGGCTGGAGGTTTTATGGAAGCAATGTAATGAGACCTTGTACTGGGTTTCTGTGGCCAGGTTTTGGTAACGGGAGGAGGGTATAGGGGAGGCTTCTTCAAGAAGCTGCTGGAAGCTTCCTCCATATTCAGGAGAGCCAATGCCAGCCAGCTCCAGGCTGGACCCACTGCTGGCCAAGGCCAGGCCAATCAGGAGTGACAGAAACACCTCTGTGATAACATTTAAGAAGGAAGAAAAAAAGGTAAGGGGCAGATAAAGATGGCAACCAGAGAACAGCAGCTTGAGTCAATGCAGAAGGGGCAGGAGGTGCTTCAGGCTCTGGAGCTGACATTCCCCTGCAGCCCAAGGTGAAGACCAAGGTGAAGCAGCTGTGCCCCTGCAGCCCATGGAGGACCTCAGGGATACAGAGATTCACCTGCAGCCCGGGGAGGAGCCCACGCTTGAGCAGGTGGATGCTCGAAGGAGGCTGTGACCTTGTGGGAGGCCCATGTTGGAGCAGGGTCCTGGCAGGGACCTGCTGACCCATGGGGAGAGAAGTCCACTCTGGACCAGGTTTTCCTGGTAGGACTTGTGGCCTGTGGGGGACCCACACTGGAGCAACCTGTGCCTGAAGGACTGACCCTGTGGAAAAGTGACCCATGTGGCAGCAGTGTCTGAAGAACTGTTGACGGTGAGAAGGACTCACACTGGAGGGACTGTCTCCCATGGAAGAGACCCCACGTGAAGCAGTAGAAGGATACTTTCTCTGAGCAGCAGCAGAAATCACAATTGACTATAAACCCCATTCCCATCTTCCTGCGCCGCTGGGGGGAGGAGGTAGAATGTGGAAGGAGGGGGGTGCAGTGAAAGGTGTCTAAGATTTATTTTACTTCTCATTCTCAAGCTCTGATCCTGTTAGTATTACATTCAATCAATATCACCACCTGGAGTGTGTTTTGCCCGTGACGCTGATTAGTAAGGGATCTCTCATGGTCCTTATCTCAACTCATGAAACCCTTCATTATATTATCTCTCCTCTGCCTGTTTGTACAGGAGAGTGAGAGAATGATTTTTGTGGGTATCCAGCCAGGGTCAAAGCACTACAGACCTAGAAGTTCTGGAAGGAGTCTGGGATACTCTGGGAGGTACATGGATGCACAACCCAAAGGGTTTTCATCTTGTTTCTGAAGGTGCTTCTACAGTTTTTAGAAATACATTATAATTAATTTCTGGGTTAGTAAAAGCACTTAGTACATCCAAATAGGAATAGAACTTGGCAGTGACTGTGTGGTAATATGCTATTTCAAACACCCATTCACAGGTATGTCAGATATAACCTTTGCCATCACATTCACCTCCCATTCACTTTGGCTTATCACATGACTATACACTGCGAAAAATGTTCTTATCTCCACTAAAAATGACTCAGGGGCTTAAAAAGGGTGCCATAACATGAAGATTTATCTCCAACTAAACCCTGATTTTATGCTAGATTTGCTGACTCAGAATGAAGCCAGTGATTTTCTCTGCCTAAGCTTAAAATAACCCTCAACAAACCATCAATCTGCAGGGAATGTCCTGTAAGTGATATAAAACCATAAACAGAGAATTACAAAAGGTCTTGCACCTTGACACCATGTTGTAGTGTATGGCATTATATGACTCACAGAAGTAAAGAAACTTAGTGGAACTTATTGAAGAGAAGTGCTGTCAGCCCATGAGAAGAGAGAGAACAGCTGAAATCATCATCTCACTTACATGCCTCTCCCAGTCCTGTGAACTCTTAGGTTTGAGAATGAAGTTTAGGTTTGAAAATGAAGTGGTGGAGTCACCATTCCTAAAAATATTCAAAAATCGAGTAGACATGGCATTTCACAATATGGTTTAGTGAGCATGGCAGAATTCAATTCAAGGATGGACTTCATGACCTTGAAGGCCTTTTCCAACTTTAATTGCTCTCTGATTCTAAGCTTATTCCTCTTTTCTTTAACATTCAATGTGCTTGGAATATGGTGCTCCTTTGGTGTCTCTGTTTATTCTTTAGACCTTCTTCAAGTTTTGCAGCTAAACCGTGAGTGTGTAGGGGAGAGAGGGAGGTTCACCGCTCCAAGGTCAGCCCCAAATTGCCACGAAGTACACTGTCCTGGGATTTCAGCTCTGAGGGCTATGCTCTGTACTGAAATAACAAAGTTTAATTCTTCTGATGTTTGTGTGTTAACATGTAACTCATGGCTCTCTGGTGTCAAGGGAAGACGACAACCTAAGTCATGTACAAAGATAATGAATATACCTCAGAAATCACAGTCCCCTGGCTCTCAGCCAAGCAGGAATAATAGGTCAAGCAACAAACAGCTGTTTTGCACCAGTACCTGGCCAAAACACTTCGCTAATGACCAGGTCAGCCCACCCAGGGCACACAAGGTCTCCCTGTAGACCAACAGCAACATCAGGTTTCACACTGAAGACACTTTGCAATCAGAGGAAAATAGGCTACCTGCTTGAAACAGGCACCAAAGCACCAGGAGGGCAATTGAGTTGTTTCCTCTGTACAAGCACTACCTTCATTAAGTTCTAACATGTTCACCTACAATAGTAATCTTAATTTCCTTCCTCCTTCTGTTTTACCTCTCACAATGAGGTTACACCTCTTCCTTCTCCTTTTTGCAAGTTTATTTCCAACATTTCCCTTGCCTTCTTGTCCATCTCAGTTGCTGTTTTGTGACTGGAGATGTCTGAACACAATCATTGTGACTGGAAACGCATTCACAGCTGCTGGATTCTTCCCTGAACCACTGCTCTTACCTCACTCTAAAAAACATGGGCTTTATTTTTTATTTTCCCTCTGCCATTTTAGGGTTGGTTTTTTTTAACCAAGTGGGTTGAAAACCATTCTTTTTTCCTGCTGGACAAGGCAGACATCAGACAGGTCCATCTGTTCTCCTTGCAGGATCAGTGACAAAGAGACTGCATGGACACCTAAAATTACATCCCACTCTTCAACAGAGCTGACAGCTGAAAAAATGACCATATTGCAATTGCTTTTTTAAATAACTCAAGAGATACAGCTAGGTATTTGTGCTCTGAATAGGGTAACATTGACTTGAGGTCCTTTCCAGAAAAAAAAATCAAAATCAAAATACCACATTCTGGCAATTATTATTTGGCTATCATTGTTGGAACTACATTAGCCAGAGAGACCAACAACAATGCATATAGAGCCCGGGGGACATCAGCAGAAGTCACCATAAGGTAAGACTAAGGGGCACCACAAGAAGATTTAGGTACAAGAATCAGAATTCAGCACCACAGAAATTTGGTGATCTTGGTTCATGTATTTACATGCTTTGAGAAAGGTGTTCCAGAATTTAGACTGTATGAGAATTTAGTATTTGAGGCAGTCATCTTAAGGCCAAAAAGGATGGCTCTGTTCTATCCTCTTGTCCAGACTACTTTGTAAAGTTACTACCCCCATAAGGCCTTCAACAAGAAGATTAAGGTAAGATTCATCTCACTCAAAGTTAGTGTTTGTAATGTAGGTGTCTACATCTAAGCCAAAGCTCCCATTACAGTCATGGAATATCTATTTATCTGCTATAATCACTGGTAATCGGGATGTGATGTATCACTGTTGTCATTTACTTTGGGATGAGTTGAAAATCGATGGCACTCCTGTAGCAGTGGTTTATACCAGCATCTGAGGAGATTGAAATGACACATTTAGACATTTACAGGGAAGACATAACTATATTTAGTCTTAAGAATCCCAGCCCAATTACTATAACTGCTACTAATTCTGTTACGTTACCTTATAATGTTAACAATAGTAAATTTCTTCTTCCTAATTTATTAATTTCTCATTTATCTATAGCTAAATTAGAAAAAAAAAACAACCCCAACATATTCCTTATAACTTCAAGTCTTGCTTAATCACGAGCCAAGAATATGCAGAATTATTGATTTAACCCATATTTTAAAGCAAAGCTATAGCCTACAGCTGTCTTCTAGAAAATCCTCCAGGTTTGGTTTAAAAATGAAAAGTGGAAAATTGGTAATTTCTTGTGCTAATTCTTCCATCAGATATCTGTTCCCCAGTTAGACCTTATGTATAGCTTGAATTTATCTTGCATCATCTTGCAACCATGCTATATCATCATTGATGCAATTAAAAAGCCCTCAAGTATAACAGAAACTCCCAGTCTTCATAGCCTGTAACAAACATTAATGGAGAACTCAGATTAAGGCTTATAAACACATTATCTACTTCAGGTTGCTGGGAAATTAACTTATGGTAGAATAAGTGAAAACAAGCATTGCCAAGGAAGACAGATTTCCATCTGCTCAAAACCTCTTTTCTTCACTCATCCTAATGACGTTTTCTTCAGAGTTACTGTTTCCAGAAAACTACACAAATCTTCCCCATGGAAGAATGTTGTTTTGGAGGTGATTATGTCCTGCTTTGGTCTCTGAGAGCAATGTTTTTTCTCATCTCATTTGCTAGAGAATGTGGTGATTCAGGAATTCAGCCCTGCCTATACTCTCAATTGCTAAAGAAAGTTGCTGTCTATTTATTGTCACACCAAGAGGTCCCATCTTTAATTTCTTGGTTATCAACAAGCAGCAAATGAAGCTGCAAACTAGGACACTCTATTATCATCTTGATTCCAGAAGCAACAGCTCAGGCTTTGTATGAAGTAACATGCAGATCATGGATTAGCCTGTATGTTGTGCTCCTAAACTACTTCCTCCTACACCACTGAGACTACAGACAGATATTAGTTCAGTTTGTACCCTTTCTGGGAAGAGAGATGGGTGTCCACCTCCACTCCATGTTTCCTCTTGCTTGAGAGAACAGCTGAGTCACTGCAAGAAAGCTGTTACCTACAGAGGTTATCAATAAATCACTCTTTCCCTAACACCACCATCACCTCTGGAGCAAAGAGTGATCAGGAGGCGTGACTCAGAAGTGTGTGGGTCTGAAACACCACAACACTAAGAGCTTCTCCCACAAGGATGTTGTTTGTACAGGGACTCTGAGCTGTGCCCAAAGTTACAGGTTGGTCCAGCAGAAGTACCTTACCACCAAATGCCATATTTGACATCAGGGAGCTGTACAACCAAGAAAGAAACACTAATGGCAACGAAACACAAGGTGATTCAGAGATAATTCCTGCACCTAAATTACCTTGCACCATATGGGCAAAGTAATTCTTGTTGAGTCCCTACTATGAGGGAATTAGAGGCAAAGTTTTAATCCTGACACAAGTGAACTCAATGTCAAAATCCAGTAAGTTAAAAAAAGTGTAAAAAAAGACCAAAAAGTAAATATATCTATGTCTGGGTGTTGTGGGTTGGAAAAATAAAACCGTTCCCCCCCCACCCCATTCCCCGCCAGGGCTGTCCCGCAGTCCCGGGGCTGTCGCACCCGTGGGGACTGCGTCGGGAACGGAGCCGCTGGCTGGGCGGTGCTGGGGCTGCCCCGCGCTCACACGGCACGCGCCAGGAGCTGCCAGGGCTGCGGGCGATGGCGCCAGGCGGGCCAGCGGCGGCGGCAGAGCAGTAGCAGCACCGGGCGAGCCAGCAGCAGCGGCGGCGCCGGGAGAAGCCAGCGAAAG
>VYZS01081231.1:20236-40116 GCA_013400695.1 Neodrepanis coruscans | reverse complement strand
GGGAGGCAGGTGGCCTGGGGGTTACCTTGCAGCTATTCCCCAGGGGCCGAAGACCACATCTTCTCCTTTTTTCAGCACTAAATCCCTCCTTGGGCTACGGGAGGGAGGGGGTTGTGCGCGGTTTTTATAATTTTCTTGAGTTGTTCCCTCAGTCAAAACCAGGCAGAGGCTCGCGGCTAAGGGGATCTTCAGACCACGTGCTCCCTTCTAATTACCCCGGAGTCTCCCAGGGGAGCCCAGAGAGAGAGAGACAAGCACTATCTCCAGAGCGTCCTCACCTCAAACGCGGGCCCTGGAAAATTTAATTTGTTTGTCTGTTTTGCACTTTATTTGTCGGGTTTTGTGTTTGCACAAAATAAACTGTGATATTTGTGTGTTTTCTTCATTTTGAGGTGTGTTTGTGACTTCTCTCAGAGTCTCTGGTCCAAAATCGCTGAATTTGTGGTAAAATCACCACACTGGGTAAGAAGCAGCTTGTCATGCCAGTTTGGTCAACCTGCTCTCAATACTTAGGTCAACACTTTTAAGTTAGACTGAACTCTGCTGCCATAGTCACATAAAGTTAACCCAGCTCTGCAGTCTAGACTGGAAACCCCTAAAAACTTACAAACTAAAAGGTTTTATGGTCACAATTGTCAATTCTTTCCTACAGCCCCAATATTAGACATGACCTACACTGAGAAATGGGCAGAAAAACGGTGCCTCATTTGCTTAACTTCCCCAGCTTATCTGCACTGGAATTATCCACTAAATAACCAGATTTATGAGGGAGGAAAAATCCTGTCTCATCCTTGAGGGGCAGAGAGGGAAGGGAAGACTTCACAGTTATATCAATCAGCTCCCAACATGAAGGAAACAAGCTGTGAACACTGCGGTGTGAATACTGGCAGCTCTGGGACAGGGTGGTGCTAGATTGTTGTCTTCACAGGCAATCTCCATCTCTACTATTTATCCTGTTCCTCAAGCTGTCTTACCTTACTTGGGAGAACAAGTCTCTTGTGGCAGGGAAGTACCTCACCAGAGGTGGAGGACCTTGATCTTGGCCTCTAGTACTAGCAAAATATCAGTTCAAAAATGAAAAGATTTTGTATTGGGTCCAGAACAAGCTTGCGGTACAGCAGCCAAATCCAGTTGTTCTTCTTACCATAATAGATTTACTCTACATTTGCACTGACGTGACTAAAAGAGGTTGCTGGCTCAGTATTTCTGCAAAAACAAGCAAAACACAAACTAGCAGCTGTTAAAGGAATACACCACCACCCAAAAACATTTCTTTATGTCAAGGCATTTGCATGCATCCAGATTTTGTACAGTTCTCTGATAATTTCAGTATTAGCTTTAATTATGCAGGTTTCCTGATTCAGCTGATGTATGAAAGTGAGCACACCTTTGAAAATACTGAGTAGCGCTGTCATATCTGCAAAGTCTCCAACTTTATAGACCAAACTGTAGCACTTAAAAACCACTCTGAGCCTATGAATGACATTCACAATCACCCTCATTCATACTAGGCCTTTCAAATTGACCTTCTACACTTGTTACAGGTTCCAAAAGGACGACGTCCAAGCCACTCACAAAATGTTTTCTAGTCCCTATAAGATACCTGTTAGAAATCAGTATTGCCCATTCACTGATTTGGGGAGTCATGGAGTAAAGAGGAGCAATGCAGAAGAGAAGCAAGACAGAAATTCAGGAATAGGAAGAAGCAGGATTGTTGCCAGTAAACTAGTGCCACAGTAACTCCTGGGCCCAGGTAAATCCCAAATGGCCACAGGAAGATGGAGGGAAATTAGAGTCAATCTCAGCCTTGGATTTGAAGCTCAGTACAAGAGTTAGCTATGTCTGTATTTGAGTGTGACCTCAAGATCAACTGCAACTATGATGATACATCAACAGCAATTTTATGGGAGGGGTCAGAGAGATAAAGCCCATGGCAAAACAGAGAACAAAGAGAAAGTGTAAAGGTAAACTCAAGGTTCCCAGCAAGATAAAGATCTTAAAGCTACTGAAATCCTGTGTTCTTTGGTATAATGTCAGGGATGACCGTAGGCTTTTCATGGCCTGAGATAATAAGTAGCCACATACGTAAAACTCCAGAGGAAAGGGAATTAGAATTGAGCCTAACATTAAAAAAAGCCTATGTAATAATAAGTCATATTCCTTTTGCCTTTAGAGGTGTGACTTGTCTGATTGTGGCTTTTACTGCAGACATTTACCAGAGATCAAGTCACCTCCATTCCTGTTACAGACAATGGAGAGTTACTAAGAGGAGCTGAAGCTGTAATTTATCTCCATGTAAAGCAGATCCCCACATCTGGTTGGATGAATTGCACCATAAAGTCCATTGATTGTATTGACTAGATCTCGACTGACTATAAAAAGAAGTTAAATACCTATTGCACACACGGAACCGTACATGGATATATCAAAATTCAACTGTCTTAATGTGGCTTTGATCCTTGCCTTTCAGGTCAGGCAAAAAGTTTCCCATCCCTCAAGTGTTTTTTGGTGCAAATACCCAAGTTTAAGTTAGGCACATGAGATTTCCTTTGTAGTCAGCGGAAAGTTTCAAGCACTGCAAGAGGTGATTAATCTCACCTATTTTAGAACTGTCTTTAGAATGAGATTAATTGCAGTCCAGAAAGTTCCATTTCCTGTTTTTCTTCTGCAGCTATAAAAGGATTCCAGACAGCTTCCTCAGATAATGTGCTAGATGGATAGATCCCCTTGTGATTATGGAAAGACTGTCGCTTCAGCCCTGAGGAAAAGCAGGGAAACGCAGTTCGTTTAAGTAATTTAACACTGAAGAATGCATATATTTGACAGTTTACTATGTGATAGCACCTTACTCTGAGAGCTGGAACTGTCATGAGCTTGCCTTTCTACCAGACCTCTTCTCCGCACACAAGGACCCCACAAGGTAATGAAGCAACATCTACAATAATGAGTGAAACAAAATCAAGAGAAATATCCAAATATCAGTGGCAATGCAACTAGCAATATCTTCTTCTATGTTTTACACAAGTAAGAAGTTTCGTAATGAAGATCAATGGGCTCTTCCTCCTGCATTTGCACTACAAAAATGTATTCTTTTGTTAATATGCCAAGATGTGAGGTGAAGCCTTTGAACCTCCATGGCGTTTGATCAGCACAAGGAATGTTGAAACAGAAAAGGCAAAAGCTGTGGCAAAGATATAGAATATAAAATGTGTTACTGGATGTACACATAGGGTGAAACCTGTATTATTTCAGTGGCCCTCAGGATTTCTTGGACCTTTATCTAAGTGAACAGTCTTTTCCCACGGGTAATGGTTTTAAACTAAAAGAGTGTTGATTTAGATTAGATATATGGAAGAATTTTTTTTTTACAATATTTTTTTTACAATAAGGGTGATAAAATGCTGGCGTAGGTTGCCCAGTGAGGTGGTGGATGCCACTTCTTACTTGTGTAAAACATAGAAGAAGATATTGCTAGTTGCATTGCCACTGATATTTGGATATTTCTCTTGATTTTGTTTCACTCATTATTGTAGATGTTGCTTCATTACCTTGTGGGGTCCTTGTGTGCGGAGAAGAGGTCTGGTAGAAAGGCAAGCTCATGACAGTTCCAGCTCTCAGAGTAAGGTGCTATCACATAGTAAACTGTCAAATATATGCATTCTTCAGTGTTAAATTACTTAAACGAACTGCGTTTCCCTGCTTTTCCTCAGGGCTGAAGCGACAGTCTTTCCATAATCACAAGGGGATCTATCCATCTAGCACATTATCTGAGGAAGCTGTCTGGAATCCTTTTATAGCTGCAGNAGGATTTCTTGGACCTTTATCTAAGTGAACAGTCTTTTCCCACGGGTAATGGTTTTAAACTAAAAGAGTGTTGATTTAGATTAGATATATGGAAGAATTTTTTTTTTACAATATTTTTTTTACAATAAGGGTGATAAAATGCTGGCGTAGGTTGCCCAGTGAGGTGGTGGATGCCTCCTCCCTGGAAACATTCAAGGTCAAGTTGGATGGGGCTCTGAGCAACCTGCTCAAGTTGAAGGAGTCCCTGCCTGTGGCAGGGAAGTTAGACTAGATGACCTTTAAAGGTCCCTTCCAACTCAAGTTATTCTAAGATTCTATTCCCCAAAAATTGGCTTTTTGCATAGACCCAGGATGATATCCTCAAATTGTTAAGATCTCACATATAAGAATTATGTCTGTTCTAGTAACCCAAAGACACTCAGCCATCTCCCTGTCCATGAGGCCAGCTGGCATGATCAATGTCCATTCCATTGACCTCACTTGCCTTCAAAGCAGGAAGCCCCACTCTGACTCCTACTGGGAGTAGTCCCAGCTCTGTGGCAACACTTCATTTGTGCTCAGTTACTTAGAACAAAACCATGGCACAGGTCATCCTGTGCAGTTCTGTGTTATTGGTCAGTGTGTGTTGCTGCTTGGGAACATCCCTGGTATGGCTGTGCCAATTAGTCTAGACATAGGTAACTACTACTCTTGGCAAAAGGAAAGCTACTGTCATAGCTGCAGAGCAAGGCTGGTTCGGAGCTGTGGCCCTGTGCATCTGTGTCTGAGGTCTGATCAGGGAGCCTGAGCCAGCTGTGTGCATTGAAATTCTTCCAGCACATCTCACAAGAGCAGCAGTGTTAGCAAAGGTAGAAGAGCAAATTCCAGTTCGTGTAATTACCTTCCTAAATTAATTCCCCTGCAATTTCAATCAGCTGCTCTTGACATTCCCTCCTTAGGGTGTAATCCCTCCTCATAAACGCTCTGAGCCCTGCATGGAGAGGCATGAGGGGAGCAAAGATAAGCAGAGCTGATGCTGCACTGCTGAGAGCTGGTGGGCACCTCCACACTAGGAGCTTTGGGGATTTCACTATCAGTCCCTCAACAGCTGTACTTGCTTCTCTTCCATCCCCACTGACAGTAGAAAATTTTAGACCCTGAATTTACAGTCACTGGGGAATTCCCTGTAAAAAGTCTTCTGCTTTAGGATTAACATCTCTGTCATTCACCTAAAGTTAGATATAACCCAAATCTAATGAGTCCTATAAAATACATAAGAGCTAGGACCTGGACGGATTTGGACATTTAAGCTTTCAGCATTGCTTTAGCTCTACTCTAGGGGTGGATGGCACTGGGAACAATTAATTATTTTGTTGTACAAGATACCCACCATGTCAGAAGCATGAAGTATCTGAAATAGGAAGATTAAAATTAAATGCACATCACAGAACTAAATAGATAAACATAGCCCAAAACTCAGATTTGAACAAAAAGAAATGAGAAAACATTTGCAGTTTTGACACAGGTGCAATATTTCATAAAATCTTTGTTTTAGTATTAATTCAGATGACCAGGAGAAACTTCATGACATTAAAAACTGGGTTCCAAGATGTAAATAACATCCTAACAAATGATATCGTGTTAACCAGGAAGGGGGGAAGTTGTTATTTAGTGAAATGCTGAATGAAGTTTCTTAGTTCTGCCCTTATTAAGTACTTCCTTAATGATCCAGAAACAGAACTAAATTGAATGCTAGCAAAATTACGAGGTACTAATCTAGAAGGTGATAAAAACGCTTGTGAGGACAGAAGAAAAATATAAAAAGCACCTGAGATTAAAAAACAGCACTGAAGAGTCAACATGACAATCACAAATCAACATGGATTGGGAAAGGAATGCAAAATACACCCAGGAGCTCCCATCCACAGGGGGGACAAGCGAGATGTAAGTATCCATAAAATTAAGTGTATTAAGTTAAAGGAAATAAAAGACAACAGACAAGTCAGAGAGGATGAGGTTTCCTCCACTGCTGCCATCATAAAATGGATCTGTACTGCTCCACTACCAGGTACCAGCAACTGAGAAAAAAAAAAGTGAGAAAGACTTTGGCAAGATCAATGAATGTAGAAGGGAGTAAGAGCACATGCTATCTCAAGAGACATTTCTCATGTTGGGGTCTCAGCATCTCTCCAAATGGAGCTTTAGCAGTGTTAGAGATATTAAAACTCCACTTCAGCATGGTCTGCACCAATAAGGAGGACAAGGTGTTATCCCAGTGACAACCAGAGATGGCTATTCAGCTATGGAAGGGATGATGACCTGTGATGGATCCTGTGGAGAACTGGAGTTTAGAAGGATCTCACCAGGCCCAAGTAGAACAGTGAGTCGGTTGTGCAGAGGAAGATGATGATACCTAGCGCTGCCTTCCACCAAATCTCAGTCACTCTCTTCTGCTTTGGATTACCTCAGTATCACCTTGGATAGGCTCCACCTGACATCAGTGGGACCTTTTACTTGCTCCAAGTTAAACATACTTTGAACTAGTTTGCTCACTTAAGGCTAAGGAAGGCAATTTATAGATTTTAAGTGTGCAAGTTCTCCCAAAGTGCCTTTTTTCCAAAGCAGGTTACCACAAATCTAAATATCCCAGGGCATGTCCCTTTTCACCACAGAAAATGCTAAGTTTCCCAGCTACCATCCTGAGACAGAAGGCAGCATACACTTAACAGCTCTCGTGGACCACATTCCTTGCAAAGCTATTAATATTTAAGTTATCCCACTTAATACAGTATCTGCCAGAAGCAATAGCAGATGCAATGTCTCCATGGCTCCATTCCTTCTGTAAAGTTCCACATGCAAGAAGAGAGTATGGCATTATTAAATAAAAGAAGGGAATGTAGCATTATTAAATACAAGAATAAACATCATCATTTATTTATACCATGCAGGACTGATCATGGTAGTAGCCAGCCACCCAGCAACCTGGCTAGGTCTAAGGTCACCAATCTACAATGTTTTTAAACAGATATAATTGATCTTAACACTTACTTGACTGATTTTGATTAGAAAGTTTCTTGCAGCTATTAAATCAGATCCAAATTACCCCAGTTCAGACCTCAGTCTTGAATATTCGTGCCACTGTATAACCTTGCAAATGCATCTCAACGCCACAAAGGACTTTTTGATAATAGAAGAGATTCAGAATTGTGTTCTGTGTAACATGCACAGGCTTGTATGCTGGGTAACCTATAAAGAGGATTTAATCAAGTGAATTTGAAGACAAAGAGTCCCAAAAAAGAACAGCTGGGTGAGCAGCTTCCAAGGTGGGAGTAGGGGAGTAGGAACTGCTGGGGCACCTTCATGTTCACTTGCACACATTAAGCACAAAGTGCTATATGTATTTATTTGGTTTTAATCTAGCTGCTAATATGCATGGTCCTGAGTTACTATTTTTTTCATCAAATTTGTTTTGAGTGTTTCTACATTTTACAGCAAAATGGGTTCGGAAAGTCTCTCCCTGTTAATTTTTGTACCATTTTCCTAATCTTCCTCTCAGATTAAAACAAGAAATAAACCTCAGGTGCCCCCTCCACCCAGAAGCTGTCCCAGAAGTACCCAGACACTGCTGTGGCCCCATCATGATTTAATGCTTGCTGCAAGCATTAAACATAGGCATGTGAAGAAACTGAGATGGCTTTTGTGAACAGGGTGATACCTCCAACCAGAGTCCAGGCTGGAGATCCTGCAATAGGTCTAGTCCTGGGCTTTACTGCTGACAGTGTCTCCAGAACTGCTGGAGTGGCATTGAGAACATGCTGCTCCTCACACCAAGTTTCCCAGAAGAAGAGAAAAATGTGATTTTCTGGCTGCTGGAGAGGCTTTGCTGTATCACTGCTCACCAAATTGATGAAATTTGGGACTGTTCAGTTTTGCAGACATTATACCAGTGACTATGGCTTCTTTTTGAGAGGCTTATTCCTAGGCTGAGCTGACAACATTGAAAGACCAGCTGCTGAGTGTTCACTGACACTGGCAGTGCTGATGCTTCCTTGCATGTTGTGCCCTCCCTTGTGTATTGCTGGCCATGGTGGATCTCGACACCCATCCAGACAAGGCTGCAACGCGTGGTCTGAGCTGGACTGGACTTCCAAAAAGGGTGCTCAGGGACCTGCATCCCCAGGGATTTGTGGGACACTGAGGCACACACCTGTGCAGCATGAAACAATGTACCTGCAGTTCCCACAAGCCCATCAAGCAGGGATGAGCAGCACCAAACTCCACAAGTTACCAGAGAAGTCATGGCAACAGGGAATGCACAGGCAAACCAGCTCAACCTGTGGGTACCCACTCCAGAGTGGGTCTTGCTGTTGACACCGATGCCCAAGCATGGAGATATGAGGCTGTAGGTGAAAAACCCACCTATTGCCACCAAAGGGCATGGGATGTAATTTCAGAGGCAGTTTGGACGCTTAAACAAGCATTGGGCATCTGTGAGCTGCTGACGTGACTTCAACGCCATAGTTGGGGATTGCAAGCCATTCACATTACCTAGCCTGTGGCTTCCTCAGGCTCTGCTGCCCTTTTCATTCCTCCCAGAAAAGCCCTGCTTTTGGCAGCCACAGCCTGTCATGTCAGCCGATCGCAGTGGCAGAGGTACAGTTAAACTGCACATAAACCCAGGGCAGTTCTGAAAGCCTTGACCGAGCAGAGGTGTGTGGTAAGGTCTCCAATGACTAAGACTTCATTATTTTTTACAAAGTATACTGCAGTATAATGCATATTTATCCATGCATTATGACGAATTAGCATAAATAATTAAAACAGAACTCATATTGGCAAACACATAAGCAAAAGCCACTCGCTAATGGACCAGGCTTGCTCTGCTGCTCTAGGGACTCACTTAGATACAAGTCCATGCAAAACAGGCCAAAGGAGGATTCATATTTGTCCTTTTTACCCCAAGCCTGTTCCCATCTCACCCTTCTCTCCTTCCCATCTCTCAGCCTCTTACACAGGCTTTGGGGTGAACACATCTTACACAGCATCTCCCAAAGGGTAAAGATGAAAATAATGGAAAAGCCCTCAGAACTTCAATCTGTTCCCCAAGTCCCATGACACTCTTTTCTGCAAACAACCCACCTACAATCAGTCATCAAAGAGGTGCTCGTTGGTGCTTCCCAGAAATACTGACGATTTGATGGATCACATGACTCTGCCTCCTTTTTTTATTGCAGGTATTAGGCAGTACTGAAAAATTACATGGCAAACAGAGAAGAGTTCTCTAATATTCCCCATGGTTCCCCGCTCTCATCAGCAGGTACACTGTGGTCATCTACACCAGCAGAGTGCAACCAATATTGCACACTTTCCCAAAGAGAAAAATCTTATCCCAAACCTTTTCCTAGCCTTATTTTTCCATAAAAGACTGCAGTTGTCTCAGAAAATGGTATGAAAATGAGAATATCTCCTAGCTACCTCTCCCCCCAGCCTCTCTTTTCTTCAAGTCAGGTTAAAAATTTTCCACAAATTACAATTACAGGCTTGATCTGTATTATGTTACCTTTCTGTACTCTGTCCATTATCCACCAAATATTTTGTGCTTACAATTATAACTAAACTGGAAAAATCACAATCTTGTTTTCAATTTTTCATTCTATTCGTTAGTGCTTCAGTACATAAATAAAGCATTTGGATGGTTTGTGGAGGCAGACAGGTCTCAAGTCTTTCTCCCTGGCCATAGTACATATCCCATGAGGCACAACCACAGGGGTTTCCTACAATGTATTATGCTGTCTAACACAAAGGGAAATACATATATCATGGGAACATCGCTTATACCTACAGGGACACAAGCTCAGAAAAAAGCGGGGATAGATTGTAGCCTAACCTGCAACACCCAAGAGATACTTTCAAATTAAATACTTCAAAGGTTAAAAGACATTTATTTTATTTTACTTTATTTTATTAAAAATATTCAGCAGGATTTTAGCCTTACAGAAGTGAAATTCTTCTCAGGAAAACCAAATTTCTCTTACTAGCTATGCCACTAACATTGCCATATTGCCCAGAAGTCCATCAGCCCTGCTGTCTTAGCAAAGGAGAACTTGATGGATGACAGATAAATCTCCTGTCCAGTAGGGATGCCACAGATGTTTTCAGATAGTGAAGGAAACAGAGTCAGCTTCTCTAGGGATCAAATCCCCAAGGGTAGGCTTGGACAAACTCACTTTTGCAGAACAAGGAAGAACCACAAGAAAAATACCTCATGCTGCTTTCTGAAAATCACTGCCAGTGAAAGCTGAACAGTAAAACCTGCCATCAGGAAGTTTTCCCTTTCTCCCCTGCACCTTTGTCCCTAGGGTTTGGTAGGGCCTGATCACGTTCATGCATTCTCCTTGAATTATTTCAATAGACTGAATCACTTCAGTAGATCTAATGCCACCCAAACTAAAGCAAGCATTTACAACAGGCATCGCTCAAGCCTTATTTATGTGCATATTATAGCAGTGAGATACACAGAGGATCATGACCCCTTTGCAGCCATATGTGCATCCCTGTATGATTTAACAAGATCCCACCTGCACTACCCCTTTAAATGTTCTGGCATCCAAAAGCCCCTTTCTGACCCCCACACAAACAACACCCTCAGCAGGTCCAGAAAGTTGCAAACCTCTTCTCTGAGTAGCCTCCCTGCCTCCCAAATCCTGGGATATACACAGCACTGTAGTCTTTTCCATCATCTCTTCATTAAACACCTCTGAATGTTTGGATATATAAGGAATTCATCACATCCACCCATTCTGCAATCCCTTTTGGCCCTCGGCTGTTTATTCTCTGGTTGTTTGTATAGTAGAGCAACCATCTTACTGGTAATTTGGGGTGAATGGCATTTATTGCATAGTAACTCAAAAGATGAATCAAAGTGTAACATGCTGTTAAGATAAATGGGACTTCTACTGAAAATTAAAACAGGATGAAATTTGTAGATTTTATGGAAAAATTGGCAATCTCTCTTGCCTTCCCAAGGAAAAGTGTAAACTATTCTAGTGTGAAAAGAAGGGCTGGGAGACTGCTGGGATGGCACTGAGAGTGTCACAGCAGCACCTCCAATATGAGAGAGACTCCTTTAAAGAAGGAAAAAAGGTTAAAAGACAATTCAATTGAAAGCAAGAAAAATGACTTTGAATATCAACTTAGATGCTGCTTCCTCACAGCACTGCTCCTGCTCTCATGCAGGTCAACGTTCTCCAGCAGCAGGAAGAAGTTCTGAAGCCTGTCAGCAAGATCTCGGCACACTCTTGCATCACTCTGGGCAGATTCTTTTTGTAGGGTTTGATCCTACAGTGCAGTAATACCCCATAACTTCAACTGAGTTCAAAAGTTGCTGAGACTGAACAGAAATTCAGTGGGGCAAACTTGGACTGCCAAGGCCCCCTGGGTGTCCTGGGAAGGGATGGGGTGTCTGCTGGGCTGACAGACTTCAGTATTTTACTTCCTTTAAGAATAAAGACTACTAAAAGTGTTTTGTTTCGTTTTCACTAACATTGAACTTGGCATTGATGGTTTTAACAAGACTGTTACTGACTTCTGCAAGAGCAGGTTGGACTTACATTTCAGTTTTGCAGAACTGAGTAGTCACCAAAGAGAAGTTAAACACACACTGTGTAAGGTCCACTTGTAAGAAGGATCGAACCTTCCAGTTATCATGATTTTTTTCCTGTTCTATGATCTATATTGTATAAGGATCTTAAGGTCAACCACACATATAGAGAGCTACATAAAATAAACATTGTAACTTAGAAATTTTTGCGCCACTGCAAATAAATATCAATCTCTCAGCTCACCTGAGCCTCTCCAGACACATCCACTGTCCTACTGATTACAACTAGACAAGAGTGTGGACACAGATTTGACCCAGCTGTCACAGAGGGACGACAACTGCTCACAGTGCTCTGCCACATTCCAAAACCTCACCGGTGCAGTCTGGGTGGGCTGACCAAAGCAGGATGAAAGGAGTGCCCCTCTGTCTAGACATGGCTTTCCCCAGCAAGAAGCAGTATCATGCAATACTGAGCACAGCTGAACAGCAAACTCTGGACCAGCCTTCTCAGCATAACATATTCCAAGCACTGTCTGTCCCTGCCTGCACGAGGTTTCCCATGGCAAAAAGGAGTGAAAGAATTGAAAAAGTGTTACAGCATCCAGTACCTACATTTTTACAGAAATTAAGCTGGAAAACAGGACCTGTGTCTCAAGATGTACTTTATGAATAAACATGAAAAAGATGGGAGCAGCAATGAGTGTCTGATACGCAGCAGCACTTCAGTAGTGAACGCTGCCTTTTAATTCTTGCCCTGGTCTAAATCCTTGCCAACATCAATAAAAAATTGCCTGAAGGTAAAATCACAGCCCTATGCTCAAGGTGTTTATTTCCAGGTACAAAGACTGTGCCAATGATTAGCACTTCCCAAAATCCAGCTCCAGGCTCACAACCCATGCAGCCTAGAGAGCTTTGTTTGTCTTTGGCAAATAAACCAATTTCAGAAATCACTGCTTAAATTCTCTGTTACGTAGAGCTCTGCACACCTTATAGAATCAAAGAAAAACAGTACCGCCGTGATCACTGATAATCCCCTTGGGTTTTCAAACACATTCACAACACTGAACTTCACATTTATATTAATAGGACTCTGACAACTCCATTCTATGTTGCACACAGAATTATTTTTTTCTTCCGAAAACTTAAGGAACAGAATTTTTTGGTATGTAAACCAGTCACCATTCACTTGACTTGTCACCTTCGGGCCACGTAACGAGTTTGTTTCCTCTGAGTTCACTCGTGGTCAGTGTAACTTTCTGGTAGACAGCGCTGCAACGCTCAGGTTTCATGCACTGCAGGGGGATGCTTATCGGACCCGATGGTTTTCATTTGACACTTTCAACTATTGAAGGAGTCGGTTCACTCGGGGTTTAGAACAGCGAGTTGGACCTCACACGGTGCTCTAGGCTGAGCTGAACTGGCCGCGTTCCCCTGAAGCACTTGGAGCTTAAAACCGCTCAGAGCTTCGTCTTTCTGGCATCCCTTTTCCAGCATCTCAGACACAGAGGCTCGGGAATGCCACTCCAGAGCAAAACGGTGGGATACGGACAAGACAGAAACGCAGACTTAAAGCAGCTGCTCTTTTCGGAAAACCCGACGACAGAAAAGAAAAAAATAAAGCTGCTTAGCAGGACAGACCCTATCAGACCCTTGCTCCCACACACACTCGGTGCTGGAGCGAGCTCCTGGAGCGCCTTACGCCGAGAATGATAAAGCAAAACGGTGGCCCCGAGCACATCCCCCCGGGGCAGCCCCCGGCAGCCCCCGCCGCCCCGGACGCGCCCCCGGGAGCCCAGCTCCGCGCTCCGCGTACTCACACGAAGGCGTGATAGAGCAGCGCCCAGCCGCGGGGTCGTTCCAGGGCGTCGTAGATCAAAGTTTGGATGCGGCGGTACCTGGCGTGGTTGCGCTTCACCGGGCGGCTCAGGGGGGTCTTCGCCAGCAGCCCCAGCCCCGGCGGGCTCCGCTTGCCGCCCTCCTCCTTCCCGCCGCCCTCCAGCAGCAGCGTCCCGTCGCGGTCGCCGCCGGTGCCCAGGGCCAGCGAGCCCTGNGCCTTCTCTTCCTCCTCCTCCTCCCAGCTCCTGCCTCCCCCCAGCCCTCACGTTAGGGAGTGGCCCATTGTATGCAGCCAGCAAATAGCCGGGCTCCCGCCCCCCGCTCCCCCAGCCCCGGTTGTCGAGTCATCCGCGGTGTGGGGGGCACCGGCACTGGCCCCCCGCCATGGGTCTGCCACCTCTTCCCTCCCTCAGCTCCCGGTTGCCAGCCCCCGGCAGCCGCCGCTGGGGCCGCCGGCGCCGAGCGGGGAGATCCCGGCAGCCGACGGAAGGGGAGACCCCGCTCGACACCCGGGGATCCCCCTGCAGCATCACAGCCCCCCTCCCCCGTTGCGGCTCGAGGGAAGGGAGGGGAGGGCATCCCCGGCCCCCGGCAGGGGGCTGCTTCCATCGCCGAAGCAGGAAGGAGAGGAGGATGGGGATGAAGGATGCCGGGAGAGGCGGCGGGTGGGCGGCTGGAGGCGCTGCTGGCGCTGCGGCTCGTTCCGAACCGAGCCGGAGCCTCCGCCCGTGGAGCGGAGATTCGGGGGCAGCCCCCAGCCCCGCCGGGAAGCGCCTTTTTGCACGGGTCTCTCGCGGGAGATGCTGCTTCTGTGCTCTCCCGGGTGGGTCCTGGAAGGAACAGAGCCGGTCCCGAGCCCAACTACAGAACCGAGGGGTCCGCCCCGACTCCGGGAACCCACGAACTCCTCTCGCTCTGTTTTGCCATGTGTTCCCTCACCCTTCTCCGGTCTTCGGACCTAATGATGTGATTGACTGCCCTGTACCCCTTTCATTTCAGTTTCTTGGCTGCAAGGAAGGCGGGAAGCGGCAAGCTTTTGTGTGCCCTACACTCTTGGTGCCCTGGGATTTCTGCCACAACGCACTAGAAACGTCCCCTCCGAGACGTGCCCTTGAGTAAAAACCCGCCTGCAGGGCAAAGCGTTAGCATATCTACTACACCTCGGGTGGGTACAAAGGGTCTACAAATAAAATTAAATAAATTATAAAATAAAAATAATAAAGTAACAAAGCAAAATAAAATGCAAAGCCTTACAGATTGCTGGTTGTTTTCATGGGAGGTTCTCCTCCTCCAGATGGGGGAGTTTTCCTGGTATCTCCTGAAGAGATGCCAAGGCACCCAAGAGCCATTCCAGACTCAGAAGCAGATTTGCCACCTACTCTAGCTGTTCCTGTTCCGTTCTTGGGGGATTTATGATCTGAGCAGTCCTTCTCCTGTTTCATACACCGGGAAGGACAACAGATAGAAAGGGAGCTCCTAGAGGTGATTTCTGGACCCACCACAGGCCATACTACTTCAGACAAGGCTATCCCAAGTTATTCAAAAATAACACTTCTGTCATTGCAGTGACAGGTGGAAAAAGGGCTGTTTTCCCTCCCATATTTCACCCTCTGAGGTGATTCTTTTGAGCAGATTCTGTGACAGATAAGAAAGAAACACCTCTGTCTCCAGCTCTGCAAGCTCCAGTGTTAGTGTGTCTCAGTCACCATTCAACTTTGAGCCTTTGCAAACCCATGGGATTTGTCTACAAGCAGCTGAGAGCAGACAGCACCATATCTCACACACACATCTCCAGTGTCAGCAGCCAGTGTCGGGATAGCAGAGATCTCCATGACACAATCAGCGAGAAGGGGCTGGCCCGAGCACAGCACCGAGACCGCACATGTTCTGCTGCCTGCTCAGCCAACATCTATCAGCATCATTTGAATGTCATTTATAGCTGTATTCCCAAGGAGGGCTTGTGGGAGGCTAGGAAGTTTTGATAACTAGGCCATTTATCTCTCTCCAGCTCCTGTTCTACCTCAGTACAATAGCGATTACACTTCCCAATACCACAGGGGAGCTATAAGCATTAGCGAGGATGGATGGGGCTCTGAGAATGGAGCACTTGCTTCAGATATCACCCTATGCCTTAACCTTCATCCCAGAGTTACATTAGGAAGCGGTGGGAGGAGAAGGGAAGAGGAAAGAAAATTTATAGCTAACCAATTCATCACAGCTTTGAACCACAACAGTAAATGTTCAAACCGAAATGAGGATGGTAAATAATTTTCGTGGGGGGAGGCACTAAATTATTTTAACTTACAAAGGGTTGTACCAATGTCAAATAGCAATAGGTGATTGATAGGCAGGCACACCAGCTTGTTTACCTTTTATAGCCTTTGCGCCAGGGATGCAACACTTTTCAATATCAATTACATGTTGGGTGTTTTCAGTTGCAGGCTTCTGTGACATTTTCATGCCTCAAATTACGCCTGTACAAACCACCATTTGAGACCCAACAGGAAAGAGTTTCCATCTCCTCTCTAAAATTAAAATCTCATAGCTCAGTGTCAGGAATTCTCCTCCTCCATACTCCATCTGGGATAACTGTTGCACAGATGTAGCTGTACTGGCTGAGAAGCAGTGTAATGCAAGGGAAGTTAGCTAAATTCTTTTAAATCAATCCAGTGACACACAGCAGTTTCAAGGGGATCTGAATCAGACCCCAACAGTGGTGCTACAGTACCTCGTTGGCAGTACCACTACTTGGGACACCAATCCTATTGTACACCTGCTGGCAAAGCTCCCCCTGATGTCAAAGGGGGTTTGACCAGATGGAGGGCTCCAGGCTATGATTTGGCTTAATGAGCAATTACACTCCATTACTATTATTTATGATGTGTTGCTGGCAGCACCCAAAGCACACAGGTTTGATATCCACCTCCTTGGCTGAGACTAGAGATGCCTGTAATCAAAAGCAAGTGTTTCTGCCGAGCTGGAGCTTGCAGCCAAAATGCTGTGACAGGCTCTGTCAGGAGCATGCAGAGGGACTGCTGATAAGTATCTCCCAGTAGGTTGTGCTAGCCCTTGTCAAATGGAAAACTTGTTCATTCAAAGACTTTATAGTCTAAACTCAGAGGAAAACAGGAAGGGATTATATCTGTTGGTCAAGATAATATGCGTTTATCTATGATTTTTCATAGATCATCTGGATTCTTGTGAACAAGGCACAGGAGTGCTTGGTAAACTTCACACAAACATGCAGAGCGTGCTCTAGTAGAGCCACATGAACATTTAGCTGGAACATCTGGATCATGTTTACAAGAAGGAAAAGTGCAAATTGAAAATCAGTTATTGTGCAAAAGACTTCTGTAGCAAAATGGACAAACAGCTGCTCATGAGCTTCAGTGACAGAGGAACAGAGATTTGGTACTTGAAAAAAATGGTCAGGGGCTATCTAGGAAGGAGGAACAGAAAGCAACAGTCTATAATGTGAGTGAAACTCATTAAAATGTCATGTCCTATTTTAGTAGGGCATGCTTTGAGAAAGGTGCTGAAGAGCAGAACCACAGGGATCATTTCCTGGGATTAAAGATTTAAAGCTTGAGGACCTCTTGACCTAGGAGTCTTATATATAGCAAGAGCCAGTGCATAGAGTGTGAAGCTATATAACCATAGGGGTAAGTGGCATCTCAGTTTCAGTATAATCACTGATGTTGAATTTTGTTGTCTTTCTCTTTCTATCCTTCTTCTGTCTCCTCTATATTATGAAACAAAATTTTAGCAGTACTTCGAGGCTTCTAGTTTCTCATTTAGAGTCAAAAGATCTAATCCCATTTTTAGCTGGTCTCTGACACCAACCTTCACTCAACCTTTGGTATAAGCTCCATCAAGCACCCTCACGCTCTTTCCTCTGAAGCTCCAAAGATTTTGAGGTGGACTCCATGATCACCTCATGATCACTTTCAATCATTTTGTGAAAACTCACTACTTGAATGCCCTCAGACTCACCAGTGTGACTGAGCATTGTCTGGAAGCCCCTATGCTGAATGCCAAATGAAACAGTGCAAGTAGAGAGTCCAGCACTGATACTCCAGCTAATTTGGGCAGCAGGAACAGTCTAGCTTTAAAAGAGAACTGAAGCCCCATGGGAGCTGATTTAGTGGGTTGCTAACCCAGACAGAGACTGTGATGCTACAGCTGTGTTGTTCAAACAGCCAACCTAAGTCTTGTACTGTGACTTCTGTGTTCAACAGCAGAGATATGCTCACATATTTCCTCTCCCCTCTTTGTGCATCCATGTTTTCTGTATTCATTATAGTTACATGTCAAACTCTTTTTTTTAGAGCTTCTTTCTTAGGGATTAGCATTAAAGAAATTGAAGGTGTGACTTAAACTAACAAAAAGTGAAGCCCAACAAGTTGAAACAACTAGTTGGAACAAGGCAGAACACCCTAGTCAAGCATGAAGCACTCTCAGATTTTTCTTAAGTGAGAGTTGTAGGTTTGATCTTTATTTTTAAAAGCTGTGGCCTAGTTTAACTTGAAGTTATGGACTGTGATCTGCAGGTGGTCAAACTGATAAAAATGTCATCTTTTTGCTTCCAGATCATTGCATGAACTGCATGAAAACAGGGCAGGGAGAAGAGCACACAAGAGTCATATTGGGGATACTGAACCCAGTGTCTTCTCCTTAAATATGCTGATGGAAGAGTGGTGAAGATATCCACGAAATCCCAAAGCTGTGCAGAAAAATAACTGAGTTATGACAGGCAGCTCTTACTTCTCCAGACTACAGAAGAGCCTAATGCTAATCTGTTGCCTCAAGATGTTTTCTCTGCGATGACAAGGTCTAGCTGGAAGCCAGAGTCTATATTATCTCCTCTTCAGGGTCAGAATAACTGTGTGGCTGGTGCTGCTGGTCCCAAAGCGGGCAAAATCATTAAAAAAAAGACCAAACAAAAAACAACCAACACACACACACACACACGCACGCACGCACACACACACACACATGCACACAAACCCCACTAACTCTAAAATAACTTTACAGAAACAGTGCTTACTTGAGGGGAATACTTGCCAGAACAGGACCCTGGCATGAGAGCTAGCAGGGTAAGTGTTCTCTGGTTTGCAACTGCAGCAGCTTTGACCTGCAGCAGACAATATCACTGCCTGCCAGTGGTGGAAATGGTACCACAGAAATCTCCAATATAAACTCTACTCTCCCTAAGCATCGAGTCCCTAGACACTCAGTGATCCTCAGAGCACAAGAGGTGGCCATCTATGCCATCCATAGGAATGGAAACCCACTGCTGGCTGCCACTGGCCTCACTGCCTACTAGCTTCATGGAAAACATAAAGTGGAAAATAAATCTTCACCACTACAAATTACTGCATAGGCAAAAGAAAATCAATACACTGTAACTTCACACTGTCTTAATGCCATTAAAAGATCGTTGAAAACCAATCAAAAGAGCATCCATAATTCACTCATGCTCACCTTACAGAATCCACGTCACAATCAGAAAACATGTATGCATCCATAATCTCGTCCCATCATTTTGCACAGCCCTTGTCTTTGAAACAGGAGGAGGGATTTCAGCCAGCAAGTTTCATGCATTGTATCAGTACCTTCAAACCCAGGGCTTCCAGCTCTACTGAGCTCTGAGCATTCCAGTTCTTGACTTTCTTGAAAAAATCACTCATCTTAAACTTTTTATTTTTCTACCTACTGATCCTAACCCTTTCATATGCTTGGATCTGCCTTACCATGATTCATTTTCAGGCATGGCCTTTTAGTCCCCAAAGCAGGGCAGCACTAAAACATTAAAAGTCAAAGGGCTGCCTGAAAAATTATTCACAGAAAGAAAGAAAGCAAATAAAGATGGGTCTTCATGGGTCTCTCACTTCCTCTTACCTAATCTCATGTTTTACAACTCTTTCTGAGCCTCTTGGAATTTCTCACTTCCCCTCCTGACTATAAGCAAATCATAGTAAGGTGAGAATCTCCCTTCCAGGTGTGGGACATCACATGATCAACCCTAAATACTGACATTTGAACTCTTATCACTACAGGTGGCAACGCTGAGGAATATGTGTTGGAATCATTACTGACTGAAACAATTTCTCCATTTAATTTCAGATAACTTTTAAGGTTCCATATTGTGCCTAATATAATACAGTCTCTCCCTGTCAAAGTGAGTCTGTCAATTGAATATTTTGTCGTGGTTTTACCACTAGGAAACGTGGTACTGACAAGAGATGTCCGAGAGAAGCCACACACACCCAAAAAGAAAACACACAAGTAACACAGTTTATTTCACACACACAGAAAACCGACAATGAAGTGCAAAAACAGACAAGTTAAGCTTTCCCAGAGCAGGTGGGATGGGAAAGCTCTGGAATAGTGCTAGTTTTTCTGTTGGGGGCTCTGGAAGAGACGCCGGGATAATTAGGGAAGGCCCGCGACCTCAGCTCTCCCGGGGGTTCTGCGACCGATCTGAGGACCCTACAGTAGCGCTGAGCCTCCACTCGGCTTCATGAAGAAAAACACTCAGACAGTTAGAAACCGTGAGCCCCCCTCCCCCTCCCTTCCCCAATCCCGGGAAGGGATTTCAGTGCTGATGGAAAGATGTGGCCTTTAAACCGGGCTATGGCCACGGAAATCGCTAATCTGC
>VYZS01081229.1:22494-33319 GCA_013400695.1 Neodrepanis coruscans | reverse complement strand
ATATCTGGACTTTCCTTCCCATACCTACCTGAGGTGAAATTCATGGCTCAACTCCTGGAGTTGTCTATGCCATTAAGCATTGCTTTGAGCAAGGAGAAGTCAAGAAGGCACCCCTGCTGGTCTCAGTTCTGACTCTGCTCCCATTTGCTCAGTTTGCTGTAGTGTTCAATGAAGACAGCTTATTCTTTTCCACCTTTGAAACAGTAACTGCAGAAGCTTTCTCAGCAGTGCCAAGAATTGTCTTTTGCTTGTCTCAAAATTTAGTTACAGGGACTGAACAAGCCTCACATGTTGCTGGCAGAGAACCAATCAGACTGGCATAATGTAGTCTCACAGGTTAAAAAGTTCTTTATTGTTCTCAAGTTAGCAGAAGGGACATGCTTAGTGTTTTTCTTTGATCTAAAATCTTGGTTACAAACCACCTGAAGGGCCCACAACATATGACATAATGGCATTTTCTCAGTCCAAGTCACCAAAGAATTCACACAAAAATATCTTGTTTTTCAATGGCCTGGTTGCATGCAGAGAAGAGTCAGAACCAAGAATAGAAAAAAAAAACAAACAACCCTCTTGNCTGCAGAAGCTTTCTCAGCAGTGCCAAGAATTGTCTTTTGCTTGTCTCAAAATTTAGTTACAGGGACTGAACAAGCCTCACATGTTGCTGGCAGAGAACCAATCAGACTGGCATAATGTAGTCTCACAGGTTAAAAAGTTCTTTATTGTTCTCAAGTTAGCAGAAGGGACATGCTTAGTGTTTTTCTTTGATCTAAAATCTTGGTTACAAACCACCTGAAGGGCCCACAACATATGACATAATGGCATTTTCTCAGTCCAAGTCACCAAAGAATTCACACAAAAATATCTTGTTTTTCAATGGCCTGGTTGCATGCAGAGAAGAGTCAGAACCAAGAATAGAAAAAAAAAACAAACAACCCTCTTGTAGACCAAAGCCTGGTTAGGAGAAGGATCAGGCAATAAGAATGCTTCTGTACACTTTACCTGAACTGTGCAAATTAACCCATGCTCTATCAAACAGCGAAGGTGATATTTGCCTTTGGCATGAATGATAACTTCTTTTCAAGTTTTATCTTGAAATAATTTGAAAATCTGATAAATTCTGTAGCAAGGACTGTTAAGCCTTTCAGATATTTCCAAGTTAGAAATGAATTTTTAGGGGATTTTTGAGAACTGTTTGTCTCCCCATTGAGTGAGTTTATTGTTCTTCCTTCACATTAAGAAATGACAGTTTCGTGGATGAAAGGAAGTGTATGTTGTAGTAGTACTTCTAAGTCTGTAGAAGAACAATTTCCCAATAAGCAATCTAATTCCAGCTGGAAAGTGGAGGCATGTGTATGGCTATATACATACATCTATTTTAAAAGTAATCTTTATTTTCAGTTTGCTAGCAATCTCTGATCCAAAACATTATATCTTAAGCAAATTTTGTCACAGCAATGCTGAGATTATTATAGTTCAGGATTTTTAAAAGTGCAAGAAAATGTTCCTGGGCACTCAGATCTAATTGTTCGTACTGTCACATTGCTAGAAAGGTCTCTGGAGGGGATTCGACTTGTGCACTCTCCCAGACAATCACTCAGGTGTTAGCAGGGGCCACAAGATTCTCCCAGTGTGTAGCTGAAATGAATCTATCCTGTTGAAAGGACGAGGAAATGTAGCAGTACGGATGTGTTCCAGTCTGTAGCTGTTCTCAGTGCTAAAGAGAGTACTGGCATAATTAATTTATGAGCATGAGAAGAAAAATCACTACATCTACACACATAGCTGCTTTTTTTTCCTCTTTATTTTTTTCTTTTCTCTGGGGTGCATAAGATTATTGCTGCATACAGGCTTCATTTGCTCTTAGATACTAGATTCTAAATTCAGAATAACAAGACAAAAATCAGTGCAAGTAATCCTGATGGCAAAATACATCAGAGATATAGGAAGAATTTTTTTTCACTTCTCTTAAAATAGAGTCTAAATCCATAATTATTTAGGATCACTTTGCATGTGAAGCATCTAAAGATCAGACCAATCCCCTCAGATCACCCAGTTTCTGCACAGTGCTTTTCTATCCAGACCTTTAGATTCAATAACAGTTTGTTGAATAAAAGGAGACTGCAGGCAGTGTTTTTGCAGTCAGTATATAGAGTGCACTTGATTACATTAATACTTGTATATAGTGTGTTACATAAGCAGAAAATGATTAAGACACATTTGTTGAACTGTAACAACTGTTGTTCTTACCAATAATAACAGCCACTATTATGCATGCAAAATGTAATCAGCCACCATGCTTCAGGGTGTCAGCTGATTGTTTCTGCTGCTGAAAGTACACAGGAGAGGGTTAGAAAGCATTTTCTTGTCCTTATGTATTGCCATAATTTAAGGTTTGAAGAATAATGGACTACATGACCTGCTGGTCTTACAGAGAGTGGCACACATTGCTCAGATCCAAGTTAGGTTTGCCTTGGTGCTTTGCCTGGATGACTAACACCTATAAGGACTTCTTTTTCTCTTAGGGCTTGCTGTGCCATGAGGGATCTTTTTGAAAACTGGGTTTGCCTCTGAAAGGTAGGCAGACCTTGTGTGTAGTATGCTGAAAAAGTCAGTGGATTAGTAAGAAAGGGTAGCTCTGCACCTGGGGCAGAGTTATGGAAGAAATTGGAGCAAAATCAATATCAATATGGCCTTCAAGTAAGCAGTTTCTCTTCCCTGAGATGTCAGAAAATCAATTGTGTCTCTGATTAACTCTTTTTTCTCAGATCACCTATGGGGAATACCACAGAATCACAGAATATGTTGAGTTGGAAGGGACCCACATGGATCATTGAGTCCAACTCTTAGCCCTATGCAGGACCATCTGCAAGAGTCACACCCGAGAGCCCTGTCAGGCTTGGTGCTGTGACCACTTCCTTGGGGAGCCTGTTCCAGTATCCAACCCCACTCTGGGTAAACAACCTCTTTCTAATATCCAAACTAAATCTCTCCTGACATAACTTTGGGCAATTCTCTCAGGTTCTGTCAGTGGCCACCACAGAGAAGAGATCAGTGCCAGCCTTCCTCTTCCCCTCACAAGGAAGTTGTAACTGCAATAGAGTCTCTCCTCAGCCTCCTTTTCTCCAAGCAGAATAGACCAAGTGCCCTCAGCTGCTTCTCAAATGGCTTCCCCTCAAGGCTTTTCAGCATCTTCATTGTTCTCTTCTGGACACTCTCTAATAGCTGAGTATCTTTCTTATATTGCAGTGCCCAAGACTGCACACAATACTCAAAGTGAGGCCACACTAGTGCAGAGCAGAGCCAGACAATCCCTCCCTCAGCCGACTGGCAATGCTTTGCCTGATGCCCCCTCAGGACACGGTTGGCCCTCCTGGCTACCAGGGCACTGCTGACTCATATTCAACTTGCCATCCAGCAGCATCCCCAGGTCCCTTTCTGTGGCACTGCTTTCCAGCATCTCATTCCCTAGTCTGTACATACATCCAGGGTTGCCCCATCCCATGTGCAGAATCTGGCACTTTCCCTTGTTGAACTTCATGTGGTTGGTGATTGTCCAGCCCTCTAATTTGTTAAGGTCTCTCTATAGGGCCTCCCCGCCTTCGAGGGAGTCAATAGCTCCTCTGACTTTTGTGTCGTCTGCAAACTTGCTTAATATTCCTTCTAGTCCTGCACCCAAGTAATTTATATAGATACTGAAGAGCACAGAGCATAAAATGGAGCTGTGTGGAACCACACGAGTAACAGGTTACCAGTTTGATGTTACCCCATTCACTGTCACCCTCTGTGCTCAACCCATGCGCTAATTGCTCACCCACCACATGACGTGTTTATCCAGCTGTGTGATTTTGTCCATTTTTGACATTTTGTTCAGCAGGATCCTGTGAGAGACAGTATGGAAAGCTGTATAAGACAGTATGAAATCCAAAAGGGTTACATCATCTGGCTTCTCTTGATCAACTAGGTGTGCTACCTTGTCATACAAGGAAAGCAGGACTTTCCTCTCATGAAAACATGGCTGTGACTGATGTCTTTCAGCTGTTCTTCAGTACTTCCCCGAACAATCTTCTCCATAACTGTATGAGGTTCTGAAGTGAGACTGACAGACCTGTAGTTTCCAGGATCTTGCGTCTTGCCCTTCTTGAAAATTAGGAGAACCGTTGCCAGCTTCCAGNCTGGGTAAACAACCTCTTTCTAATATCCAAACTAAATCTCTCCTGACATAACTTTGGGCAATTCTCTCAGGTTCTGTCAGTGGCCACCACAGAGAAGAGATCAGTGCCAGCCTTCCTCTTCCCCTCACAAGGAAGTTGTAACTGCAATAGAGTCTCTCCTCAGCCTCCTTTTCTCCAAGCAGAATAGACCAAGTGCCCTCAGCTGCTTCTCAAATGGCTTCCCCTCAAGGCTTTTCAGCATCTTCATTGTTCTCTTCTGGACACTCTCTAATAGCTGAGTATCTTTCTTATATTGCAGTGCCCAAGACTGCACACAATACTCAAAGTGAGGCCACACTAGTGCAGAGCAGAGCCAGACACTCCCTCCCTCAGCCGACTGGCAATGCTTTGCCTGATGCCCCCTCAGGACACGGTTGTCCCTCCTGGCAACCAGGGCACTGCTGACTCATATTCAACTTGCCATCCAGCAGCATCCCCAGGTCCCTTTCTGTGGCACTGCTTTCCAGCATCTCATTCCCTAGTCTGTACATACATCCAGGGTTGCCCCATCCCATGTGCAGAATCTGGCACTTTCCCTTGTTGAACTTCATGTGGTTGGTGATTGTCCAGCCCTCTAATTTGTTAAGGTCTCTCTATAGGGCCTCCCCACCTTCGAGGGAGTCAATAGCTCCTCTGACTTTTGTGTCGTCTGCAAACTTGCTTAATATTCCTTCTAGTCCTGCACCCAAGTAATTTATATAGATACTGAAGAGCACAGAGCATAAAATGGAGCTGTGTGGAACCACACGAGTAACAGGTTACCAGTTTGATGTTACCCCATTCACTGTCACCCTCTGTGCTCAACCCATGCGCTAATTGCTCACCCACCACATGACGTGTTTATCCAGCTGTGTGATTTTGTCCATTTTTGACATTTTGTTCAGCAGGATCCTGTGAGAGACAGTATGGAAAGCTGTATAAGACAGTATGAAATCCAAAAGGGTTACATCATCTGGCTTCTCTTGATCAACTAGGCGTGCTACCTTGTCATACAAGGAAAGCAGGACTTTCCTCTCATGAAAACATGGCTGTGACTGATGTCTTTCAGCTGTTCTTCAGTACTTCCCCGAACAATCTTCTCCATAACTGTATGAGGTTCTGAAGTGAGACTGACAGACCTGTAGTTTCCAGGATCTTGCGTCTTGCCCTTCTTGAAAATTAGGAGAACCGTTGCCAGCTTCCAGTCAGCTAAGACCTCTCTGGATTCCCAGGACTGCTCAAAAATCGAGGGATGTTTTGCCATGACATCAGCAGCTCTTTAAGAATTCTGGGGTGAATCCCGTCGTGCTCCATATCCTAACTGTGCACTCTCTCTTCCTGTAAGGATAATCTTTATAATGATATCGTGCAGGTCCACATGCCCACCCTGCTACCCACCTGCTGCTTCTCCAAGACTTGTCCAAGCCAGCTGCTAAGGCAGGTCAGGCAACAAATTTATTTCTCTATGGACTGTGAAGATAGACACAGTCGTATTTTCACACACAACATCACGGAGTGGCCTTCTGCAGCCTTTCTCCTACACTGTGCCAGAAAAAGAGGGAGCAAACTAAGGCCAAGCAACTGTCTGTGAGTGATTAGAAGCAAATGGGATTTGGCAAATACAGAGTTGGCAGGAGGCATAAGACAGCAGCTCTTCATCAATGGGTTCTCCATGGAGCTCTGAAGGGTCATTGTGTGTACTGGTAGGATTCTCATGTTTTCTTGCTTTCTCCTTCCCAGGGGCATTTTGGGGAGGAATATTATTCTCTGCCATGTAATCGCTTCTCCCCTTCTTCTTCCCCCATTGCACCCTTCCTTCACAGGTTTGTTTATCATGCCAAACCATGATGCAGGGTTTTGCTGACAGAAAAAGTCTATAGTTCATTACTGTGATAGAGGCATCTTCCTTTACTGAAAGAGGTAGATGCTCAGGAAACTCTGCAGTCTGGGGTTGTTCATCCTTTTCTATCCATTTTCTTCACACTGTTACTGATCTAAGCAAATTCCTCTTGCTGTCTAGGCAAGGCTGTTTGTCAAACTGGGGCTGTATGCTGCATCTGAAGACTATTAGATCATATGTCTAACCAGGTATTTGAATTCCCTCTAAATTGCTATATTTCATGCATTTTAGGAGTTATAAAGGTCTAAAAGTATAAACTCAGTCAGAAAAAACATATTAGCGTGGGAGCTTGGGTGAAATTTGAGTAAATTTTTTCAGAGCTTTGTTGAATTATTAATGGTTGTGGCTGGTTTTTTAGCATTAGCAGAGAGAAAGTTTTCTGCAGAGACTGAGATAAGGATCAATAAGAGGAATTATGTGTATGGGAAGAAAAAATAAAAAAAACAAACAACATTCAGGCTGTAGAATGGATATTCATCAGGCTAGACTAGAAGAGAAGAATGGGACAGAATAAAATGGAGTTTGATTTCAAAAGGCTGAAATAGCTTCAAGAAGACATAGTGAATGGGGTAACATCAGGGTTTTGCTGCAGTGGGGAATGTAGTTCCTTCAGACAGAAAAACAGACCACTATACAGCCATGGATATTTCAGTTGGAAAGTATATCACACAGGTGTGGTATGGTCCATATAGTAACCAACAGAGAGATTTCCATTGCTGTGATGCAGCTCCCCAGATTTCTCAACTCTCTGAAGCCTAGATTTGCTGACTGAGGCTGTCCATGAGTCAGGATCTTGGAGGTGGAACTGTGTATACCTGACCTGACCAATAAATACAATTCTTTTATTGTTCTGCTATGCTGAAAGTGGGTAAATTATCCATGGGTGTGGATGTGAACATGTACTTAACTTTGCTAACAAAATTCCAGTGTTTGTCAATTAATGTTTGAGGAGTTTATCTTGTTCATATATTGAACTGTCTGATGAGTTATCCGAGTCTGGTTTTGCACGCTTCAGCTGCACACAGCAAACACATTGAGCAAATTCCTAATGAACAGATTACTCAGCTTAGTATTTAAAGTGCCACATTTAACATCCTTCAACCCTCATAAACATATTGAACTACTAAAGAGATTATGGCTGCCAGGTTTGCTGTGTCATTCCTATAGGTTAATCTAGAAATTTTGTCAAAGATATCACCAGAAACAAGAATAACAGCAGGAGGAACTGATATGATAAATATTTAACTCAGAGTAAAAACAAGTTTTACTGAGAGTTGATTTTCAAGAAGGTTTGCTCTGAGCAAATGCAAAGGACACAGATAGAATATTTTCCCTAAATACGTTTGCAAATCTATATACTCTGTAAAGTTATATACTGTGTTTAGACATTTTTAGCAATCATTTTAACATTTTCAGATAGGCTTTTTTGGATTTTCAGTATCTTCTTCAAAAGTCAGCTATCAGGGGACAACTGGTGGGCTCTTTGAAATCAGCAGTAAAAATTCAATGGGCTCTGGGTATTTCAAACCTTAGTACTGATGTTTGTTGTTTGCTATAGAAAAAAAATATTGATCAATTTCAATCCATTGAAATCTCCTGCACAAAACCGAAATTTATCTATGGCTATAGGGGCAACACCTTCCACAAATTACTCTGTTTTCACAGGAATTTTGAGGACACAGAGTTGTCCCTTTTAGATCATGAGATTTCCCTTATTGAGACAGGACTTTCCTGTTTATAAGTAGTTCCAGGACTTGACATGACTCAGGTCTGTGCAGAAAAACAGCACAAACTCTGTTTGCTGAGAGCAAAGCAAAAAATGATTAATCTGTGTTGTGTATATAGATAGCTGCCTAGGTAGGGCACATTTCTACTTCACAGAGTGCTAAAGACCACAGGCTGTCTCACAAGGACCAAAGAATAGCCCCTGGGAAATGCAGGAGATCAGAAGAGAAAAAGAAATCAAGATGGCCACAGAGAAGATTCGTTGGTTTGCTGATTTATAAAAATAGCTTCATCTCATCAAAATTACAGCTGCTTCTTTGTGTCTGAGGAGGGGAAAGCATTTTCTTTTGTAAGGAAGACACAGGTATTGGTGGAGATTTATTAATCCAAACTGTCTGGAGATTTATTAATCCAAACTGTCTGAAAGAAGGAATGGTCATATGAAAATGTCCTTATTTGTCAATTGTTAAGGGAGAGTCACTGTAACAACTACATGTCATGCCCACTCTATAAAAAGCCTTAAACAGTGATCATGACTGCTAACACCTGACTCAGAAGGAGCTGTGCAAGCCCTGTAGACCCTAGCGAACTTCAGCAAAGAATGATGTTCTTTTGTATAATCTCTGGATGCCATGAGGACACTGTTCTTACTGGCAAGTGACTTTCAGTCTGTGGTTGAAAGAAGGAATATTTTTCTCGGGTTTTTTGTTTTTGTTTTTGTTTTTTTTTTTGGTTCATGGCTATTAAAAATGGTCTCTTTGCATACTTGACATCAGGTCTGTGATCAAAGCTGAAAAGCTGTTGCAAATATGTTTCCTGATCTCTCAAATTTCAGGACTCCATCTTCACTGGCTATTTATATAGCCCAGTAAAGGCATATTTGGGCACAATTTTTTCTCCCTTCTGGAGCTCTATTGTCTNTATAGCGAAATCCCAAATATTAAGCATACCCCTTACGGCATCACCACCTTAAGTAATACATCACTAGATTTCACCAAAGAGAAAAGTAGGAGGTGAAGAGTATAGAAAAGGACTGTGCCCTCCAGTTCCCACTAGGTGCCATGATTATTTGTCCCAACGACAATCCACATTGCCATCCTCCATTATTCTCCTTTTACCCTTTAAACATGAGTTATGGAAATGAAAATTAATTGTTATGGGCATCTCTTAGCTTTTGGGACACTTTGCTTTCAGTTTGTACCTTTATAGTTTATATAAATTTGTTGTTTCAAGGCACAGATGCCTTGGTTTTAGTTGTAGACAGATGTCAGCACTTCTAGGAACCACCAAATGTCGTGTGAATGACCAGAAAATGTTAAAACCACTGTCAGCACGCATACAAATCTTTCCTAGAAAAGTTGCTGAACAGCACTTAAGAACTCATTGGCTCCATCATTACTTGGACACAGGTATCCAGAATTTAACTTCTCAAAACTAGGCTACCACCTACAATTTTTCTGAAGCTTATGCTCTTTCACACAAGGTTACTGAGAAAAATAAGTAACTCATAATGCAGTTGTCTAGTGAATTAGAAGCTCTTCTGTAAGACTTCACCATGGCAGATCCCATTGATAAAGTGGTTGTCCTGCTAGCAGCTGATATAATGAAGGGATTGTTTTTTCACACATCATAGCTCCTTCATTGCCTTTGCCATCTCAGCTTCTTTTCTAATGTCCTTGTCTCCATGTTATGTGTATATTTCTGTGAGCAAAACGTAGGATGCTCTTTGGGTATTAAAACTCTAGAAAGCATCCACATAGCCCAAAACAGCTAGTAGATGAATCATAGCCTAGATAACAAACTTTCCTTGTGAAGTTTTATTTGTGAAAGAGTTAATGTGAATTAAATATTAATTCCTTTGTTTGTGTCAGTTAGAACTTAGTTGAATCTTAATGAAAATTAGAAATTTAACAGATGCTTAGTTCATTGATATTTGTTTTACAAGGTCTTTTCAATCAGTAATGCAGAAAGTGTAGAAAATGAATGGAAATTAATCAAAGCAGAAATATGGGTCTGCAAAAGAAGTTCTGTTGCTTGGTAACACGGCCCCTTTGGCTGCCAGACATTGATCATGAACTCCTTGCTTTGTGTGTCATTTGAGTCAGAAGATAACGATTATCAGGGGACTACATGAAGTTTATCAGGCAGTTGCATGAACTGGCTAAATGACTAGTTACAGATGCTTCTGGCTCTGCTCCTGCATCCTCCTCTCTCAAGCCATTTCCTCTGGAAAGTCCCTTTCTGCAGAGTATGATTATTTCTTACTTTTACAGTGTTATACACACCATTAATCTTCCTTCTCTTCCTAGTTACTGCTGTCACCACCTTTCATAGCTGGAAGGGACTTAGAACTGCCAAACAAGAAAACTCCTGTCCTGTAATCTGCTGACAGTAAAGCATATCTGTTTCTAGCAGGACAGCTCCGAGGGCTGTGATCCTTTATGGACATTGACTGAGGAAGAAGATTAAGAGTAAGAAATTCCCTCCTAACTCATCAGATAGGAAGGTGTAGAAGAAACAAAAAAACTATACAGATAGAAATAGCTACTGTCTGTAGTGGAAGTAGTTTGCATGTTGAGTTGCTGTGTACACTCGAGCATGCTGTATATATGAGCCTTGCCTCATGGATCCACAGATTTATTTGAAGTTTCCAAGGGATGCCAAGAATAGGTCTAAAAGTTGTGATAGCCTGGGGTAGGTGGAAGAAGGTGGAAATTTTGACCCAACCTCTAACTATACTATTTCTTTCTCCAAATACTTCCAACAGGGACAAGATTCATTAATGTCATGAATGAAAAGTTATAATCAGCTGTGAGACAGGAAAAGTAATATTATGCCTTCAGACAAAAGTTGGCTAAAGGAAGTATAGAGACCAAGGCAAAGTACTCTAAGACTGACCAGGAAATACAGCTGTTGAAGGAAGCAGAAAATGAGATGCATCTTGTTTGATACAACCCAGAAAAATGTACAGAGGTCAACAGTCACAGCCAGTCCCATCAGATGGAAGCTA
>VYZS01081229.1:6870-21308 GCA_013400695.1 Neodrepanis coruscans | reverse complement strand
AAAAAAAAAGGCAAAAAAACCCAAACATCACAGCAATAATAATCCAATGATTAATTTTAGATAACATATCTGAAATTAATTTTAAGTGTTTTTCTTTTCTTGCTTTATTTTTCTGCATTTCTATGTGTGCATCATCTCTATTCTGTCTGAGAGCATAGCTTATGACAGCTCAGTGATATCTTACTGTTGTACTAGGAAGTGTCACTGTTGTCAAGGTAAAATGTATTTTTCCATGTTCTTGGTCTAAAAACACTCTGTACTGTATACATTTCCTATGCTTAATACATCTGCTTCTTATCAAAAGCTAGCAAAAGGTATAAATATGTTTGCTCTCTACAAAAGGAGATATTTTGCTTGTATGAATGCTAATCAAATGATTACATTCAGGCCAAGTTTCTCTTCAATGCTTCAGTAGAGTGTTATGGCCAAACTACAGGGGATTACTAATCAACAGGTTTTGGATGAAAATCAGGTAGCTGAAGACCTCTTTTGACTAACAATCATTAGGCATTATATTGCTAATTATGACCAATGGGATTGTACACTTAGAAATCCTTTCCATACTAAAGCATTCCACATACATAGTTTTAGCACTGTGATGCAGAGAGGAAAACCGAGACCTGGAAAACCCTCATGTGCTCCTAAAAACAAGTTTTGCTTTTAATCTACAATGAGTTTATTTAGGCAGTGGTACATAAATTGACACATAAAAAGCCTTAGGATGATCTTGTTGCTCTGTAAGGAGAAAAGCGCTACAAAGAATGTCAGACAGCTCTGGCCTGGTCTGGGACAGTTTCACTGGGCTATCAGAGTGTTTTATTTGGCCAGGTGCATTAGCCTACACAAAACACTAACCTTGTCCTTGAGCCTGAGCTTGGCTGTTTCTGAATAGCATTGCAACAACACATCCATAAAAACAGCTGAAAGACTCAAAAGGTCCCGTAGGGCCAGCAGACACCCTTTTTTGAAAGACACTTTTTGAAACTAAATTGCTCATCTTCACCTTAAAAAATTAAAAGTCTAAAAATATTTGATTAAAAAGGCAAATGGACCATGTATGCTTCTGTTGGGGTAGAAAAATCACGCCATTTTCAAGAGTTCTCTACAGAAATATTTGCACTTTTAGGCTTGTCAACATGACACAGAACACTATATCTGTAGATCACTACCTCAAATTTTGTTTTATTTAAAGTCAGTGGTACCATGTCAATCTGTGTCCAATGAGTTGATGGAATCACACATTTCAAATTAATTGCTGTTAACACTGACACCAGAAAGAAGCTGTGCTGGCAGAGTCAGAGAAGACAGATAGTAAAATGGGCAGAGTTAATGAATTGTTCTTATTCTATTGTAGATATCAAAGAATTATTTGTTCAATAAACACTAAGCCAGTCCAAGTAGTAAAATTCCCAAGCAAGCCACATGGGGACAAGGCCTGTGATATTTTACTGAATCTCTGAAGGACAAAGTCCCCCTGTTTACAGGACTGTATGTAGACCTCTCACAACACCAGCAGCAGCCAGCATGGACTAAATTTATTTTGGTGTCTGGTCTTTGCATTTAACCTTAGGGAACAAAAGCCTAGAAAGCGATAAAAATCTGTTTCTCTCCTGGAAACAGAGGGTGACTGGGAAATTATTCATGTTTCTTCTTACACAAGTGTTATGAGGCATCAACTGCGACTTGTTTGTTTTAAGAATAAACTAAAAGAACTCCTTCTTCAGCTTCCAGATAAGCTGTGGCACTTCTTGCTATTGGGCTATTAAATACAAACTACATCTTTTGTCTCAAAAAGTTCCTCATTTGCGAAGTTTTGGGTCTTTTGAGAATATTCTAGAGAAACATTGGTAAATTCTTGCTCCATTCCTCCTCAAACATTTTGGCCACTGTCAGAGGAAGTAAATGGGAGAGGTGTCTCTTTCATCTCGACCTTTCATCTAAGCGACGATACAAGGTTTGGGTCTCATATGTCCATTAAGACATTAAGACTAATCCATTAAGACTAAGATATTCAGTTTGCCATTTGGCATAGCACTGTTCAGATAAAATCTTAGGCTGCCCAAAACAGTCAGTTATTAAAATAACCTCTCATCATTCTTGCTTTCTTATATAGGTGAGGTAAACTATACTGCTGGTGTTATGAAAAGGTTTTTTATCCATGTTCTTATCTCTAGAGTAAAATAGTAGCTTAGAGCATTATACTAGAAGGTTGGAAAGCTACGTATTAGTTTCAGATATGCTACTGGTTTCTAACAGAGCCCCAAGAAAAATACTTCTTTGTGCTTTCTCATGAGTAAAATGGTAATGATGACAGAGCTCTTTGAAAACATTTGGCTACATTAAAATGGAAAGTGCTGTTTGATAGCTTAGAGCTTGTTATTATCATCATGCAGAATGCAGGCCCAGCAAAATCAAAGCATCATGAAATGCCTGCTGTCCTTACTTATATAACTTACTCCATGAACTCTGGGGCATTTCCATCTTAAGATGCACATCAGATGGATTCAAGAGAGAAAAGATGAACTTTCCATATCTCTGTGGGATTCTGGATTGAACGACCAACTAGTACAGAAGCCCCAGGAAATCATAGCAAGGCTTATTGATTTTGTTCCTGTGAGATACTGTCATGATTCAACCAGTGTCACTCTAGGGGTCTGTAAACTAGTTAAACCAACCACAAAATCACAGTATTTTTAAGGTTGGAAGGGACGTCTGGAGATCATCTAGTCCAACGCCCCTGCCAAGGAAGAGTCACCTAGAACAGGTTACACAGGAACATGTCTGTGTGGATTTTGTATGTCTCTAGAGAGGGAAAATCCACAACCTCCCTGCACAACCTCTTCCAGTGCTCTGCCACCTTCAAGGTAAAGAAATTTTTCCTCGTGTTGAGGTGGAACTGCTTGTCTATGGCCATTACTCCTAGTCCTGTTGCTGGGCACTGCTGAGAAGAGTCTGGCGCCATTCTCTTGGCACCTGCCTTTGCAGTATTTATATGCATTTGTACAATCTCTTTTCAGTGTTCTCTTCTATATACTAAAAAGGCCCAGCTCCTACAGTCTGTCCTCATAACAGACATGCTCCAGACCCCTCATCATCTTTGTGACCTTCACTGGACCCTCTTCATTAGCTCCTTGTCTTTCTTGTACCGAGAAGCCCAAGAAGCCCCTTGTACCGAGAACTGGACACAGCTGCTGACCACGCTCTTCCCAATGCACCCCAGGATACCATTGGTCTTCCTGACAGCAAGGGTACACTGCTGGCTCATAGTCAACTTGTCATACACCAAGCCTCCCAGGTCCTCTTGGCAGAATTGCTCTCTGGTAGGTCAGCCCTTAACCTAAACTTGTACTTGAGGTTATCCTTCCCAAGGTGCAGCACCCTCCACTTGCTCCTGTTGAACCTCATTAGGTTTCTCTCCACTCAACTCTCCAGCCTATCAAGGTCCCACTGAACGGCAGCACAGACTTCAGGTGTATCAGCCACTCCCTCCTGTTTCATATCACAAGCAAACTTGATGAGGGTGCATTCTATCCCTTCATCCAGATCATTGATAAACAAGTTGAATAAGGCTGGACATAGTATTGATCCCTGAGGAATACCACTGACTACAGGCCTCCAATTGGATTTTTCTCCATTAATCATAACCCTCAGAGCTCTGCCATTCATCCAGTTCTTGATTCACCTCATTGCCCATTCATCTAACACACATTTTCTGAGGATGTCATAGGAGATGGTATCAAAACTCTTGCTGAAATCGAGGCAGAGAACATCTGAGGCTCTCCCCTCATTGACCCTTCATAGAAGGCTATCAGATTAGTCAAGCCTGATTTCCCTTTGGTAAACCCATGCTGACTACTCCTGATGACCTTCTTTTCTTTCATTTTGTTATGGGTTAATTAAAGCCGTTTTTCCCCCGGCTGGGGGGTGGGGACAGACAGGGACAGTCGCCGGCGCGGGTTCGGCGGATCCCCGCCTCCGCCTCCCCTCCGTCCCCCGGGCACCCGCCTGCGGGGGCAAGCCGAGGGGAGCAGGCCGGTGCGGGGACCACCTCTCGGCAGGCGGCCGGCACTGGCCGTAGCACTGGGAGTTGCTGGCGGTGCCAGGCGCTGCTGGCCCCGACCCAACCTGCCGCTGTGTGGGACCGGCCCCCTCCCCCGTCTGCCATGGGCCCTCGGTCCCGTGTGGAGCCCCGCGGGACGGGGCGGGACCCACCCGGTGCAGCCTCGCCACCCGGTCCAGGGGAAGGCGGGGCCGCCCTGTCCCCCAGGCCGTGGCAGGCGGGGGCTGGGCTGTGTTCCCCACCTGCGGTGTGGGTTCAGTGGCCTCCCCCTTCCCCTGCTGTGTCTGCGCAGGGTGGCGTGGGCCGCGGGCCAGCGAGGCAAGCGTGGTGAGCATGACAAGCACGCGGACCGATAGCGTGGCCAGTGTGGGGCCGGCGACGGGGGACTGCGGGCGGCACCGGCACCCATGCACGGCGCTGAGGAGGCGGCAGCAGCAGCAGTAGCGGTGGCGGCAGCGACCGCTGTGGCGGTGCGACGGCCACCATTACCGGATATACACTTCCAGCCCACGCGTCGTTTCCGGATGGTCCGGCAGGGCGTTCGCGTGAGCAACCACGCGCACGGGGGCTGTACCCGGGGCGGGGCCCACAACGCTAATCGGCCAATCGCAGGAAAGGCCAGCCCCCTAGGGGCCATCTACGCATGCGCAAAGGAGGGCCATCTATAAAAAGGGGAGAGTGGATGCCATTTTCCTTTCTCTGCTCTGGACGTGATTCTGGTAGCATCGCTCCTCATCTTCGCACCGAGACCAACGTCCGCGTGGGGGACGGATTCAGCGATTCCACAGCAGCAGCCCGGTGTGGTATTTCCCTGGGGGTGGACTCTTGTGGGGTCACGGTTTTTTGTTTTTTTTTTTTCCTTGTGGTATTTTTTCCCGGGGCGGGTGGACTAGCGATTGTCTGAGGCCATAGCCCGGGTTTAAAGACCACATCTCTTCCATCAGCATTGAAATCCCTTCCCGGGCTTGAAGGGAGGGGAAGGGGGGGCTCACGGTTTCTAACTGTCTGAGCGTTTTTCTTCAGAAAGCCGAGCAGAGTCTTGTGCTGCTGTAGGTCCTCAGATCGGTCGCAGGCCTTCTCTAATGATCCCGGCATCTCTTCCGGAGCCCAAGAGAGAGACCAGCACTGTTCCAGAGCGTTCCTACCCCAACAAGGGCCCTGGGAAAGCTTAATTTGTCTGTTTTTTGCACTTTACTGTCGATTTTCTGTGTGTGTGAAATAAACTGTGTTATTTGCGTGTTTTTCATTTTGGGGGTGTGTGTGGCTTCTCTCGGACATCTCTTGTCAGGACCACTATTTTTAGTGGTAAAACCACAACACATATGCTTGGTGATGACCTCCAGAATGATCTGTTCCACCAATTTTCCAGGGATGGAGGTGAGGCTGTCTGGCTGGTAGTTTTCTAGGTCCTCCTTCTTGAGTTTTTTGAAGTTGGGAGTAACACTGGCCTTCCTCCAGTCATTGGGTATTTCTCCCATTCTCCATGATTTTTCAGAGATGAAGGAGAGTAAAATAACAACATCTGCCAGTTCCTTCAGCACCCAAGAGTACATCTCATTAAGACCCATAGATTTATGGGTGTTAAGTCTGTCTGGACAATCTCTAACCAAACTCTCTATTATGAAGTGGAAGTCTTTCTTTTTCCAGCCTTCTTCTGTTACCTCCAAGGTCTGAGGAACTGCTAAGGGTTAGCAGTAAAGACTGAGGAAAAGAAGGCATTCAGTAATTCTGTCTTCTCTGTGTCTCCCATTACCAGGACACCCATCTGATTCAGCAGCAGCCCCTCATTTTCCCTAACCTTCATTTTTGCTGCTGATGTACTTGTAGAAGCCTTTCTTGTCCTTGATATCCCTTGCCAGACTCAATTTCAAGTGGACTGTGGCATTCCTCATTGCATCTCTGCATACTCTGATGATAGTCTTCCCATGTGGCCTTTTTCCACACCTACATGCCATAATTTTCTTTCTTACATTTGAGATTTAGAAGCTCCCTGCTCATCCATGCAGGTCTTCTGCCTCTTTTACTTGATTTTTTTGTCATGAGAATGACTCTTTGGACACCTTCCTCTTCTAGAGCCCTAACTCATGGGATTCGTCTAAGCAAGTCTTTGAAGAGGCCAAATTCAGCTCTCCAGACTAGGGTTCTATTCCTGCTTCCTGGTTTTCCTTCTTGCAGAATCCTGAGTTCCACCATCTATCTATCACCACATTCAAGGCTTCCCTCAACCTCCTCGTCTTGAACCAATCCCTCATGAATTGTTAGTAAAAGGTCCAGCAACACACCTTTCCTCTGCCTCTGGCATCGAAAAGTTATCTTCAGCTATCTGCAGGAACTTTCTGGACTATATGTACTGAGTCTTTCTGTCCCTCCTACAAATATCAGAGTGGTTGAAATCTCCCAGGAGAACAAGGGTCCTGTAACTGCAAGGCTATTTTCAGCTGCCTGTAGAAAGCCTCATCAACTTCCTCCTCCTGATCAGGTGGCCTGTAGTGAACACCCACATCAGTGTCACCTGTGTTAGCCAGTCCCTTAATTCTTACCCAATAAACTCTCAGTGTTTTATCTGTCTCTGGGCAGAGGTAGAGCTCAATACATTCCAGCTGCTGTCTCACATAGCAACTCCATCACCTTTCCTCCCTGACCTGTCCTTTCTAAAATGTACATAGCCATCCATAGCAAAGTTTCAGTCATATGAGCTGTCCCATCATGTCTCTATACTTGCAATGAAATCATGGCCCTGTGACCACACACAGATTTCTAGTTGTTTTTGTTTAATCTCCCTGCTGCATGGCTTTTGTGTACAGGCACTTCAGAGAGGTATCGAGCAGGTTCCCTAGAAGTGACGTAAGAAGATTCACCCTAACCATAAACAGCCTCGATATTGTTAGCCCAAGATGTTGTTAGCTCAAGATTCTCATCTTGAGAGGCAGCTAAGGAATATCTGTCACTGCACTTGTTGGCCTGGCTTACTCTCCAGGAGGAAGCAATGGCATGAGCATTGCCACTTTGGGCCCCACCCCTTGAGTCCAAATCAAAACAACCAGCCAAAAGGGGAAAGCTGATCTCCATCTCGGTATCTCCACTAGCAGCCTGTCTTCCTCTGCCCATACAGGCAACACTGCTGCTGCAAGTATCCAGAGCTTTCCTTCCTCTCACTCACTGAAGGTACTGAGTTTTCTCTTGTATTTTCTGTAACTTCCAGGCATCTCTGCACCATTCTTTGCATAGCAATAGTTTCTATTTGTAGTGTGGTATTCCTATGGGCCAATGAGGCTATTTAATGAGCAGATAATCTTGTTCCTTCATAAGGAAAAATTACTCAGCATTGTAGTTTATCCACAGAGCAAACATATTGTCAAATAAAATGGCATATTATGCCCTTAATAATTAAATAACCACAGAGATATTTGTCATTCTTCTATTCAGCAGACTGATGTCGGCTGAGAAAGCAGATATCTTATTCCAAGTGATATTGGCTTCCCTTTCAGAGTGCAGTTATGGAAGGAAAGCAATAGGGGTTCCATATTTTTCTCTCTGTGACTTCCTGAGCAAATTTGTTCCATTTTTAAGTTAAACAATGATTTTTCTAACTGCCAGCACTGCAACCTCAGACATAGAAAATTGCACCAGGATTCCTCTGTTTCTCTTGTGCCACTACAAGGGAAGGTAGCTCGATCGCCATCACAGGTTTGTTAATGAACAAAGCAGAATAGGATTTTGCTCACTTCTCCTAACAAAAGTGGATCAGATAGCTGAGCATAGTCAGTTTTTTTTTTATTTTTTTACTATTATTTTTTTGGTTTTTTTAATCATCTCTCTGCCAGTAGCAGTGGAAGATAGGAGTGGTCAAAGGAATGTAGTTATAATGCATAATATTGCTTCAAAGAATAAAAAGCAAGTTTTCAACTGGAATGGCAGAGATATTTATCTGGCTCATTGCACAGTAAATAGATAAACTGGAAATAGTGTATGTTTGGAATTTAATGCAAGAAGATGCTATTCCAAATATGCAGTTGAATATTTTAATATTCATAATTCTTAGAAAGTATCTATGTTATTCATGTAGAGTTTAAAAGATCCCAAACCTAAATGAGTATGTGTGTTTATATTCTTCTCTACTCTTGGCAGATTTTCCTTCTCAGTCTTTCATATCTTCTGCTTACAGTAACAGATTTCAATTCAATCCCTGTTTAGATTTGTTGCCTTGCAAGTCAACAACCATGCTCTGTCCCATTAGAAAGAGGGACTATGAGGCTGTGATATCATGTGTTATTTTATTCATGTCAAGTTGCGAGCTATACGACCTTGAAACTGCACACCATACCCCCGAAGCCCCGTGGTAGTAGGCATTCCAGCTAAAGTAATAGTTAGAGGTGTACAAAATGCGTTAAGTAGTGACTTTCTATCGCTCCGAGAACTGTGGACATAACTAAATCAACTGGCTTCACAGGCACATGAGATACAAAAAAATTGTAGCAATAAAGATTTTATTACTCTAAAGTATTTCTAAAATGACCTTTTCCCCTCTCTCTTAAAAGGGAAGTAAATGGAATACATGATAGTGTGGCAAGAGTGTTTTATAGGCATGCTTGAGTGAGGCAGCCATTTCAAAGTCATGCCAATAAAAGACCAGCTCCTGCTGCCATTACTCATTTGTACAGTCTTAATGAATTCAACACAATGATATACTTGAGCAATCTGAGCAGGAATCAGTACAAAATATTAATTTCAGGATGGTTTATTGGAATTTAGAAGTTTTTATCTATGCTATAAATAATATTTTGAGCTATGAAAAATGAAATGACATTTTAACATTGAATTCACACTGGTAAAATAATGACCACCTCTGAGTCTTGTTTACTTCTGCCCTTCTGTCTGCTGTGTCTGAAAGTGGACCAATCTGCTTTACTTTAGATTTTTAATAAATATCACTTTCCTCTTTTCAGTTCAATTATGTGTGCTTCAAAGTCGGAGTAGCTACTTTCATCAGCTTCTCTTCATGACTTTGTTTGTTCTTCATTTCGAAATTGAAACATTTCCTGATAATCTTCAGACATAGGACATCTGTTTCGAACAAACTTTTCCCTTGAGGTCTTATCTATCCTTTTTAAAAAACCCATTGTTTGTCCATGGTTCGTCTCCAATGCTGTGACCAACAGTGTAAGTACTAGGGGAGAGCGCATTGTCTGTCTCCAACTCTGAGGCTGCTGGAGCTGATGTGGTCTCCACAGTGACTAAATTGCCTCTGGGATCTCAGAAACACCAACCCATGGGATGATCTCAGCCACGTGTTCTCACCATCAGCTTGCCTTGGAGCATTTCCTGCTTAGTGCCTACTTGTGGAGGCTCAGACACCACAGAACTAACATAGGGTTTCCCAAAAAAACATATCTGCTGTGCACTGGGCTCCTTGAAAATAATGGCACAGCTGCATTACCATGGTGAAAAACAGATCTCAGGCAGCTGAGGAACAGAATCATTTGGATGCTTCTCTGTGCTTCATTCGCCCCGTGAGAAACTGGTTTGTGACTAGGTGTCAGAACAGTTATGGTGATATGAACACTGATAGTAATAACAGTTGGTGCTTAACAATTCCTGTATCCAAGCACAAATACTCCCAACAAGTGTAAGGCCAACATTCTTCAATCAGTATGCATGAATGTTTGAATGAAGAATCCCATCATTGGCTTTCCTGTCTCATTTTTCTTAATCCATTGAATTCCTGCTGTGCCATCATTTCCTGCTATCAGCCACTTGTCAGTCATGAGCAATCAGTCAGGTACTTCACAATTAGCAACGAGAAAATAAACAATTTCTTTGTGTTGGTACCATATGTTTAAAGCCATGAGCAGGATAAGGGAGAAAAACGCTCCAACCACAGAGTGCTGCAAGTCACTCTTCTGTATCATGGCTTGTTTTCTTGACTATGCTTTCTAATTTTAAGTAATAGCACAAGAAGAATGAGGGTTAGTTACTACTGTCTTTGGCTGCCTTTGAATAGAACTTGGATTCTGTGTATTCAGCTACCTTACAGGGATTTGATGCTGCAGTGCTTCAGAACAAGCTTGTTAGAAAACCAAGAAAATAATATCAGAGTGATTTTCTCTCACACGGGAAAAAAAAATCATGAGTCTAAGGAAGAAAACAGTCCCCAAAGCATCAGCACGGGCAACTAACCCTCTCCAAAGTAATTTTTGGACAGAGTATTTATTATACTTTATCAGGCTGACACTAATGGTTCTCTTTGAGTTCTCTTTGCATCTACACAGGTGGGTAACTTAGATTAGAATAAGTGCCTGGTCTGTGTAATTGAATCTGTACTAATTATCAGCAGTACTGAGAGCTCTCAATTGCTACTGAAGGTCTGTTGCCTGTGCTCTGGTTTGCATGCAAAGAGAGAGAGAGAGAGAATGCTTCAGAGTTTTCAGTCTCCTTACTCAAGGCAGAAGAGGGGTGGGAGGACAGAGAATACTCCAGAGCAGCCATGAACACACTCAGAAGATAAACAGCAAAGAAGAGATGAGGCTCAGATCTCATAACAGTTACAATGACCCCACATTAGAGCAGGGCATGTTTTGTGGCTTGTTGGTGTCCACCACTGTGTCATATTTTCCACAATGAAGCTCCAAATCATCAAGAACTCGTGAATGTGTGTCAATTTACTCAGATGAAGTAACTGGAAGAACTGTGGAAGAGCATCATGTTAGCTTCTCCTCTTAGGTCTTTCTAGGATAAAATACAGCCCATTTCCAGCATCTGGATCTTCTGCATCTTAAGTAAAAAAGGCTGAAAACATATTGAATCTCAATTATATAGTATCCATGCCTGTTTTAGATAGTTTCCATTGCCTTAAAGAAATAATTATTTTTTAAAAATATGGGAATGTGGAAAGGGTGAATGGTATTATGGTATGATATCATGGTTTGTTGCAGAAACTGTACATACTGGACAGTAGTAGTTAACATCTCACGGGTTGTGCGATAAACTAGAATTTATTATGTTATTGTTTTCCTTGCAGTTGAGATGCATTACTTCTGTCTCCCTAGATAGGAAACACTTTGCCTTGTTAGTCAACTTTTTTTATTTTCTCCTGACCCCTTTTGTAAACTTCAAAAAATAAAATAATCTAGCATACTTAAAGACAAAAAAGGAGAAAATCTTGCTATGGATGTGTTGACAGGTTGCTTGTTGCTCATTTAAATGAATGCAATCAATTTTACAAAACTATTTATCAGAGTCTAGGTAAGGGAGCATCATGGTTTGAGAGAAAACCTGAAGAGAAAGCAGATCATCTGCAATGGTGTGTGTCCTGTAGTGTGTCCCAAATCATACACCAAACTCTAAACATATTAAGAAATGCTACAGCCAGATTAAATAAGGAAACTCTTTGTGTTTATTCCCTTTGCACGATATTGCATAAGTTTTAGCATCTTCACATCCCAAACCTGGTTCTGATCTAAATTGCTTTGGAAGAATAATGACAGAGATTGTTGCTTCATTATTTAGTATCCTCTAGAGTCAAAGCTGAACTTTTAAAGGGGGCCAGTGGGCTACAGGGAATTCTTCCTGAGAAATTAAGTTTAATATGTCAGCTCTCAATTATTAAGGTGAGTGCACACTGTCATATAGACACCCACAATAGTATTGAGGGAAAAAAAATGATGAGAGAACATGGTAGATGGGTCATTTGCATCTCTGCCACCTATTTATAGAATCCATGACCAGGGATGCTTGAAAACAGGGAGAAATTCTGGTTACTTCTCTGGAAGAGTCAACCTACAGTTCACTACTGTACTGTACATCTGCCGGCAGCTAAGTAAACCAACCTGAGCCCTGTTTGCTGAAGCACCCTCACAGGTGCTACCAGTATGAAGATCCACTTAGTTTTGATTAGTAGCCTGAAGAGTCAAGCAGTGCTGTGGGGATATCAGATCCAAAGCATAAGACAGTAGGAAGAGGTCAGAGGAAGAATTAAATTAGGGAATGTTAACAGCTTTAGAAAGGACTCCTACCCAAAGTCCCAGTCTTTATTGAATGGGATCTTTCTAATCCAAGTCAATGGAGCATACCGTTCATAGTGGTAAAAAAGCATGCTGTCAAGGACTATTACCCGTCTCTTCACTAATAATAGACATTTTCAGATAAGGTAGTAAAACATAATCATTGTACTCAAAAATTATTACACTGACAATAAAGGTGAACATATTCACTTATTCTGAAAAAGAGTATTTCTACTTTTGTGTGTGTATTGTTTTAGTAAATTCTGCTGGTTGATGATATAGATAGAGACTTGGCTGTAAGTATTTGGAAAAGCATGTTTTCATCTTTTCTGGAAGGAATAGGGAGTAAACAAGGTACAACACAATGGGAGACACTTGAGAGAAATATCATATATGGCTGACAAGCATCTGGTCTTGAATAGTGTTGCAGAGGAGATGAACTATATTGATACCAGGTGTGAACCAGTGTAGCTGTTCCTATTGGCTATGGTAGAAAGAAGCAGCTTCCTTCCCCCACCCTAGAGCATATCTTAGTTGCAACACTCAAATTAAATTTAAAAACTTTGTTGCCATTTGGCATAAAATATGTTTATTACCTCCCTATTTCTTAATTATCTTTCATTATCTCTGCACACTGCAATAGGGTGTATCTGAAACAGGTGTACCAGGCTATGCTCTTGGGCTTTCTGAAATCCCATGAAAATAATTTTTGCAGGAGATGTTTATTTTTAAAGAGCTTTGCTGTGAAAACGCAATGCAAACAATTCATATAGTTGATGGTAAATGCTGAGAGAAAAATACTTGTTTGTGTAAATCCAGAAACTTACCGCTTAAGGAAAACTACTATGACTTCGGCATTATTCTTCTGTCTCCTTTGGCGCATTACCGAGGGCTGGCATTTTTCTTGACAGGTTTCAATGTTTTTGGCAAATACTGATCAGCTAAAAGTTATGTTGTCACTTAAGGTGAGCATGACAGAAAATCACTGCTCTTTTGTTTTTAGGGAAAACTAATGAGGATGGAATTAAATTATTCACCTAAAGTCAAGGGAAAAGACAGGAGAGAATGAAAGAATCCTAATTAGAGTTCTGAAACAGCTCCTAGTCTTTTGAAATGTTTTCTCTGAATACACAGACCCAAACTGTACAGGAGATCAGAAGGTCTGTGGAGCGGGATCTTCTTGCAGAAGTCCAGTTTGGGTTTTTCTTTTTCCTCACATGTGACTGGTGACTGCTGGAACCTTGGCAATCTCACTGCCAACCTTCTCACAGTGTTTCCACCAGGATTTTCAGCTGTGATGAATTGACTGGAATTTTCTGTGCGACACGTTTTGTCAAAATACCTCCTAAAGTTTTTTGGCCAGTCTGTTTGCGCTGTGCTGTAATCATGAGGCTCAGTCACCATGGTCAGAGTGAATGAAAGAACTCTCTTGAAGAGTTTGAAAAAACATATTCTCCATCTCCTATCAGAAACATGTTAACAAGGATTGACAATATCCGTATAGATAGAATTCAAGGTCAGTAACTGCAAGTGGGTGGTTCCTGTGGGCTGTTTTGAGAAACAGTAAATATGCTTTTCTCCAGATGGCATGCTGAGCAAACTGCTTCTCACAGCTTTAAGGCTGGTGAGTTTGGAATTTTATGTAATATTGAAGTTCATGGCTCCGGACAGGAAAAAGACAGCAACATGACTGGGCAGGCAAGTGATGCTGGTGTGCCTTCAGGGAGGAGTAACTACTGCAGATCAGATTTTTTCTGCTTATGACATGACATTAAATAAAGATAATTGAGTTATGAAGCTAGAAATCATGAGCTCATTTACTTATTGCTGCTGCTGAAAGTAGCGGATTGGCAGGTCTTGAATTTGGAGTCTTTTTGTTTATCAAAGGGCAGTTACTGCATGAAGAGCAGCAATATATTCTTGCTCTCCCTGAAAACTCCTAGGGAGATGAGACTGCTTACTTACAGCCTTTTTCAGTTTCTTTACTAGCTATTGAGACTGCCTTCAGGATAGTCAATTTTAGCATGCATTGAGTTCATAAGTTGAATCCAGGCCTGCTCAAAAGCCCACTGGTATGGATGGACAACTCTTGGTTGGTATAAAAGAGATTTGTCTGAAGCTCTATGAATGACAATGAGAACTGTTCAGTTTATGTAAACTGCCATCATCACCCAGCTGTGATGGCTGTCTTCTGGAGGACTGTCCTGGTTTAGGACAATATTAGGTTTATCAATGGACAAGAGACGGATAGGGAAGGCAGCAATTTATTAAAATGTAGATATATGGGGGAATAAATGGGGGTAATTGCCCAATTATGGTCAGCAGAGGGCGCTATGGATGCCAGCCAGGACTCCCTCTGACAGACACACACACACACA
>VYZS01081227.1:20125-30729 GCA_013400695.1 Neodrepanis coruscans | reverse complement strand
GTACATCTTATAAGCACAGTTCTCTCTATAAGAGGCAGGAAATAATAATTTAGCATGAATGAAGAAACACAAATATAATTTTTCCCAAGGAAAACCAAGTATGCCATCATAACACGACCAGCCGTACTAGAACCCATATCACACCCTTTTTTAGGGACAGGGAATTTCTGTTTTCAGATTTGCCTGGGCCTCCACATTTAGCCACATTAGCTTAGATGTTTTAAAACTGTAACTTGTGTAGAAATTATCTACACAGTCACAACATCACAAAACAAACTGTGTACTGGCATTCTAAAGCTCTGCATAAACTTCTAATATAGTTGCTTCAACTTGAATCAACAAATCAATGCAGTAACAGGTTGTCTATAAAAGGCAGGTGAGTTCATGACCAAATTATCTCAGTGGCCTTCAGTAACTGTCTGCAAGCCTTTAACTGATATTTTTGTAAACAGCACTGTAATTACTAAATACTATTATGAATTATTTTCTACCTTAAATGCAGCATTTATCTCCAGGAAGGAATCAAATGTTGTAGAATAAAAATAATGTACAGCTTTCCAATCTCCTGATGCCTTAGACTTTTCCACATCATCCCTAGAAAGAATACATTAAAATATGGGTAATATAAGGGTTTGATCTTTCCAGTCACTTAGATTCTAGAATGCGCTGTAACTCTAAGCTTTTCCCACTAAAGAAGACAGGCAAGTATAATATCAGTATCTTTCTAACATCTTCCTTGTCATTTAAAGATCATGGTATTATAAGAGAACAAAAGCATAGTTTGTGTTTGATACACAATGTCTTTTATTCAAAATGTTAACTCACAATGTCACAGTTCAGTATGTTAAGACAAAAAATTAGCAGAACAGAATTATGCCAAAGCTACACTAACATGAAAAAAAATTTCAGATTAATTTATTTATATGGAGGCTCCTAAACTATTTAAATTTATTATTTTATTTCTCTTCGAATTTTTCAAATAAAACAATCTTATGCATATGACCAGGTGGTCACTAGTGACAGCTAACACGGCTTCACTAAGGGCAAATTGTGCCTGACAAATTCAGTGGCCTTCTACAGTGGGGATACAATGGTGGTGGATGATGGAAGAATGACCGATATCATCTACCTCGACTTGTGCAAAGCCTTCCCCTGGAAGCCCTTTCCTCTTGTTTTGCAGCAGACTGTGTAAGAAAACCTCAGCATGGGGAAACGAAAACATGACTCAGCATAGGGAGCAGCTGTCTGATCCAAGAGAGCAGGAACTAGCCATTCCTTACTTTTTTTTCCCAAAACTGAATTTCTAACTCTGAAGTATATGCTTTGCCATTTTCTGTATGGAACAACACTTCAAACTAGAAAAACTACTTTGATAGTTTTCAGAGTAACGGAGTTCTCAATCCCACCATCACTCTATAAGAGGCAGGAAATAATAATTTAGCATGAATGAAGAAACACAAATATAATGAAACTACTTGTCAGTCTTACTGAGCTGTTTCCTCGTTTGAGACTAACAAAATTAAATGTATGAAAGGTCAAAATGAAAAAAACTCCAAAGAAAGGAAGTATACTTCCAGGAAAACCAGTATAACTTACTGAAAATCTTTCACTGTTTTGGTTCGATTGGGAATGGAAGGTTCAGGAGGAAATGGTGCTTTCAGTTCTTGGGGTAACGTGTCTATAGACATGCGCTGCTTTTGCCGGACATCGAGGCAAATAGATGGTAGGTCTCTCACTTCAAAAAAGGTAAAGAAAAATAAATATAATGCAATCATAAACATTTAGTTAGTAAAATACAGATACATAAGAACTCAGTGTTGGATTCTACATCTTTAAACAAGTATTTTCTTATAACTTGCAAACCCAGACATGATGACAACTTCGACTAAAGGAAAGAAATGGCAGTGTTGCCCACTATAGTATTTACAATATAGATTGTAAATACTGTAATATATAAACTGCAACGCTAGTGTTCCCTATAGCTAAGAAAAATGTCAAGCACAACCCCACCAAGGGCCAAAGCTGAGCCCATCACGGGGCACTCTGGTAGCACTGACACTGGTAGCACCCCTGTGATAATATATTTATGAAAGGTAAGAAACACTGCACAGCAGCTGAGAGAGAGGAGGGATAAAAAAACCCAACCAATCAACCAACACAAACTACTGTGCACTTAGGTGAGTCAAAAGGAGGAAGAGGAGGAGGTGCTCCAGGGTCTGGAGCAGAGATTCCCCTGCAGCCAGTGGAAAAAAACACAGGGAAGCAGGTTATCCCCCTGCAGGCCATGCAGGACCATGGTGGGGCAGAGATCCCCCTGCAGCACATGGAAAGCCCAACCCTGAGCACCTGCTTCCAGGAATTGTGGCCCTTGGGGAACCCACATTACTCTAGGGCTGGGCTCTGTTAAGGGTCCACATTTGACCAGTTCTTGAAGAACTGCAACTCATGGAAAGGACTCCTGTTGGATAAGTTTGTGAAAGACCACATCCCATGGGAGAGCCCTCATGCCAGAGCAGGGGAGCACGGTGAGGAGGAAGGAGTAGCAGAGATCAAGCTGAGATAACTGCAATCCCCAGTCCTAACACCCCTGCACCACTTGGGGGAAAGGAGGCAGAAGAATAGGGGAAAAAGGAGTGAAGTAGAGACTGGAAACAAGGAGAAGTAGGTAGGCAGGGCAGGGGAAGGAGTTCTGAGTTTTGCTTTTGTTTTGTTTAACTGGCAATAAATGAATATCCTCAAGTCTGCTCTGCTTACAACAGTAACTAGAAAGTGGATTCCCTGTCTTTATCTCATGTGCTTTTTCATTTTATTTTTTTCCCATGTTCTGTTGAGGAGGGGGAATGATAGAGCAGCTCAGGGGGGGTCTGGCAGCCAGCCAGGGTAAACCCACACAAAACATGAAAAAAAAATTTCCAATGCACTTCCAACACTCATTGTACTGAGTGTGTCTTCACAAATATTCTCTAAGTGCTTTTTTAGTCTGATTTATATTGCACATTTTTAAAAGCATTTATATAAATTGTGATATATGTTTGGGACAAAAGACTAAAAGATAAAAGTGTCCACAAAGGTCAAATATATTTAACAAAAACCCTCTATGAATTTTCTAAGAGCCCTCCAAGCCTTTTCCAGGAGTTGTTTTTTTAAATTAACCAAATATCAAGGTACTATCGCTACTCTGCTGCCTACTCCATTTATCACAGCAGGGAAATGGATCTAACAAGATGCCCAAACCCCAAAAGCAGGTTCTTTTCAGTCATGCTAATGACAGAGACAACTGATAGTCATTGTGACTCAATTCAACCACTATTCATGAGTAAACAGATGAGAAATGCCCTCAATCCTCTGAGAATGGCACTGATCACAGATAGGGAACCTTGTCCACTCTCCCAGCTGGAATTTAAATCTACTTGAAGAAAAGAATAATAATTAAAATAAACCAAAGTGGACATATATATTAAATTAATTCAAGCCAAGGTGCCAAATAATCCTGCCGTTTGCACATCATTCTCTGAAAGCAGGACGGAGTAAAAAGAAACTAAGACTTTGTCTTATTTTTATACTCTAAGAATAACAAGCCATTTTCATTTAACTCTCATTCTGTCTTCTCAATTTTAGAAGGATTAAACACTGGGTTATAACCAGCTGAATACACTGAAATGAGGAAAATATTCTTTCCACATCTGCAGAAGAGACATCTGCTGACAGAAGCTGTTTCTCATTTCAGTAAATTGAAGCTGCAGGTGCTAAGCTGTACCCTGTCAGCCACACAATTTTCTTTGAAATATATTTAGTTTAATTTAGATATACTAAAATTGATTTTTAATAATATGTTTAACAAATACGGTCAACTTCAGTATGTTTTGTAATCATTCAAGTTCATTTGTAAATAATTTGCTCATTTGCCAGTCAAGAATACTAATTAAGATCTGTCACTTGAATTTCATTGAGAAGAAATTTGAAACTTTGTATACTTAGTTGATAAGCAACAATAACACAGTATTACAAGATGAGAAAAAACAATAATTTCTGGCTTCTTGCCCAGTTATATCAAGTAAAAAGATTTAGCAATACATGACTGCTCAAGGAATGAACAGAAACTTTGGGGAAGAAAATCTCATTGATACAAAGCAGAATTGAGCAGTACAGGGAAGCTCAGCACAACTGAACTTAGAACAGCAGTCACCTTCATGGTGACCAACACAGCTGTTGGCAGATGAAAATTTTCAAGGCAGTTAAAGCACACAGAACTTACATGTGTTTGTAACATTAGAAAATAATTAGAACAATCTATTTCATATAGAAATTTCATACCAGACCTTAATATGCACGTCTTCTAATGTAGAGTGCAAAACCCAGCACTTAGATTCATTAAACCTCATACTATTGGATTCAGCCCATGTCTCCAGCCTGTCAAAGCCTCTCTGCATAGCCCTCCTACCCTCTAACAGATCGACACTTATTCCAAGCTTGGTGTCATCTGCAGACTTAAGTAATGATGGACTCCAACCCCTCATCCAGATCATCAATAAAGATGTTGAACAAAACTGGTCCCAACACTGAACCCTGGGGAACCCCACCAGTGACCAGCCTCCAACTGGATGTGACACTGTTCACCACTGCTCTCTGAGCTCAGTTATCCAGCCAGTTCTTAACCCCAGACAGAGTAAACCTGTCTAAGCCACAAGCCACCAGTTTCACCAGGAGCTTACTATGGGAATTACAACTGGGACAGTATCATGTGCAGCAAAACTGAGGGCACTTTAAGAGAGGTGTTTAGAGTTTACCATTCTTGTCAGGTACCCAAAAATAAAAAGGGAGGGGAGAGGCAGGGAAGTAGCAGTTTTCTTCTGTTTAGTGCAATGAACTTTGCAAGAGGGTACTGCATTTCTCACATTGCCCCCGTTTTGAAAGTAGAAAGCATCTCTTTACCCATAACAAAAATTGTTAAAAAAACCCCAACTTGCACTGATTTAGTTTTTCAGTACAGCTAGAACACATACAAAGATTCTTTTAATAAGGATCCAGTGCTGCAAGTTATAAGCCACCTTGTTCTGCACAACTTTGAAACTGACAATACCCATCAATAGTTTTAACTCACACTACTGAGATCTCAATGCAGTCTCTCTTTCCAGCCTCAATCTCATGGAGTGCTATAATGACTTAGTGAACCACAGCACAATAAACCTGAAAGGGACTTGCTCAGAGCCAAGATCAATATGAACCTGACAAATGTTTGTACAGCCTTTTCATAAAAATCCTGAATTACTGAAATTCCATATCCTAGCTCCCAAACCTAATGAAAATTCCAGATTTAACCACAACATCATCTCACCTAGGCTTCATGATCCTAGCCTACCATATTGAATACAGACCTCCGCTTTCTATCTTTGCATCAATTATTGTTACTTCAACATACCACAACAACCTTCCCTCCTGCCCTTAAAGCTCTTTGGAACTTGCCAATCTTTGCTTGTGCATTTTATTTTGTGACCTCACTGGCGTTTATCTTCACTGAAAAACACCAGCTCTCAGCAACTGTCTCCCTGAAAAGCCTTATACTTGCCTCACTGTTGACACCGCTCAGAGGGTGCTAGAAAGATTTTCTCCAAAGTTCTGGCACAATTTCTAGAGACACTGCCTGACTGCAGTTAGACAAAGAGTATCTGCAGATAGGCTACTGCATCAATAATATTCTTCAGTTGATTATTTCATCCTCCAGGTGTATTAGTTTTTAATTATCCAACTTGTCTCTATGACACAACCTCTGCTGAGGATGTGCTACCACATATATCACTGCCTGCACAATGAACAACATGACTTAATTTAATGAAATCTAGATTTCTACATTTTCTGGCACTACCACAACACAAATATTAACAGAAAATAGAGCACCTTCTTAACTTGGTAACTAAGTAACACAGGGCTTTTATTCTCTTACCGTTTTTGATGTTGGGTATAACAAGTTGTGTAGGCGAATTTCTGTTTCCGATGCCTTCTTTCTTTTGGTTGATAGTTGTGATGAAATTGCTGAAAGTAGAAAACTGATTTTTGGCTCCTCCCTCCAATCCCTGTAATTAAGATGAGAATATGCTGTAAAGGGCTGCTACATTACTGCAAGAGTAATCTTACTAATGAGGTACTACACAGAATACTTAGATACCTTTTATCTTGAAATCAGAGAGGTAATAACTAAATAAGACATAAAGAATGATTCTGATTCTGCAAGTTTGTTTCAAACTGAATCAGGAGAGATACCATAACATTCCTTTCCACTACATTAAAAAATTCAAATAGTAATTTGCAGGATATGAAGATATCCTTGGATTACTGCGAAGGAAACACAATACAGTTAGAATGCTGCCAATGACATTCAAACTTTCTGTATCCTATTTTCTAACTACTTTTATATTCTTCACTACATCCAGCTCAGGTTAAACAGACAAAAAATGTCACAAATAACCCAAATACACTGAAGTATTTTAGACAAATTTCCCAAGACTTGAAATACAGGGCCAAAAACCTCTAACCTGCTAATAAAATACTGACGACCTGGGTTCATTCCCATGAGAATAAAAATCCTAGATTAATTAATGCAATATCCTATCAAATGTTTTAAACCATTACATTTCCCTTTTACCCCTAAGAGATGTAAATTTGGATTATGACATGCAACCAGAGTTCTGAGGAAAGCACTTCACTTCCACCACAACATCCTCAAATACCACCAGGAGGGTAATAACACAGCCCATAAACCTACCACACCACAGTACACAAGCTGGTACACTGCCAGGAATTTTAAATAACTATGGCACAAACAGCTATTTTTCCATGCCTTATAACTCAGTAAATTATAAATCTGAATAATCACCAGGATGTCTGGCTTTAAAAATACCAAGGTTCAATTTCTAGTTACAAATTCCTTGTATGAAACAAACACTCAAAAATAAAATGTAATTACCACCCTAATTTTCACATTAACTTTTTCTTTTATTCTATAACCTTTGAAAAAACATTAGGATGCTTCTTAAAAATGACCTGGCAAATGACTGGAGAAAAACAGACCCTGAACAAACACAACCAACTGACTAAAAACTTTTACACAAACCCAGATCTGAGGTTAATCTGCTTTGTCACAAAATATATGCTCTTTCTAGGCAGAAAATCTCTGAAGCTCAGACTAGTCTAATTAGGATGAATAGAGAAGAGATAGCAAAGGTAGTTGAGAAAACCAGCTTTTATGAAATACATTATTGTGACAACCTTTTTGACTGAGATTTCTAGGTTTTACTCCAGCCATGCCACTGAAATACTACAGGTAAACAGTTACTTAAAAACTTTCTTCCTAATGCCACCTCCCTCAGCAGTGATAATAAAGATGAAAACCTGCATGTGCTATAACTCCATCATCCTGCTCCAAGTGCAGTTCCAACAACATTAGACAAACATATGGACAAAGGCTTTATTGGAAGGTCCTGCAGGAATACTGGGAAACTTCATGCTCATTAATGAGGAACTCTGACAACTCCTGGGGGAGTAATCTAGGACAAGAGCACACCACCATGTCATCCTTAGAAAGTTTTGTTGGAGGTCACTGAGCTTCTAAAGCCTAAGACCACACACATGCTGTCATCAGAAGACTGAACACCCATTCCCCATCCCACCATAAGGAATGCTTAGGGAAGTAAGTGGATCAAAGTAATCTTTAGTCCTATTTTAAGAGCAAATTCATAACTCTGCTGCTTCTTAGTGGAAGTTTTCCAAAACATGAAGCCATCCATTAGACTGGAGAGGTACCAGTATTATGCTTTATAAATCTATGGTTTTCATTACTGAAGTAAAATGGTGAAAACAGGTTAAACTGTTTGCAAAGAGCACATGCAGACTGCCTTCCTCCTGGGAAGAGCCAAAAGACCATCTAGAAGAGTTTCTTGAAAATTTTATGTTAGTTCTAACATTGCTTACTCAAAACCCATACATACAAGGCAAGCAAAGACTGGTGAGGACTAGAAGATTTAGTTCTTAGAAGTTATTTAGCTTTCCACAAATTTATTTTCAGAATCTGAACACTGACATCCAAACCATCATCCCTTATGCATTATTTCTAATAACCATTTGGACCATAAGAAAAGCCTGAACTCCTTGCAAGATAAAGTTAATTTATTCTCCAGTGCTCCTGAGAAATAAAATAAAGAAACAATCAGCCAAGCATTAAGAAACACTTAGATGTTCGATTAGAACTTTTAATTCGAGAATTTGTATTAAAATCATGCTCTATATGATGAACCTCACCAATGTACTTCACCAAGCCTTGGAATTAGATGTGTTAGTTGGTCACAACTGGGGCTCAGCAACTTTACAGCAACTCAAAAATCTTGCAACAACATACCAGGATTCCCTGTTTGGTATATTTCAATTAAAAAATGGCATTCTGTTACAGAGAAATCCAGGGCTATGGAAATGTCTATGACATCTGCCCACAAAACTCTCTCTATAACGTACTATTAAACCCCCCACACAACATCTCTCTGTAAATTCAAACCCTGCCCTGCATTTGTCAAGCAATCACACCCAGACAGACCCGAGCTCCTCTGCAGCAGGTCGACTTAAGACAACTTATGGCTGTGGCAACAGTTCAGAGGCACACGAAGGATGTCCAGCCACAAGGGAGCTCTGACTCTTGAAGACAGCTGGAATTCTACACGACTGTCCAGGTGCAAACATGTTTCATTAACTGAGCTAAGCCTGACACATTTTAGTCCAGCACTTATATCATTATTCTAAGGGACTGGCTTTTGCAGTTCAAAGTCTCAACTACAGATTTTCAAAGGAAAAAAAATACTCCTGGGCACTTCTCCATTACAGACTTCTCCCAGCAAGTTGGTATTTGAATCACAAGAACAAACACACTCTTCCACATTCTGACAGATTTGCAAAGCTGAAAGCCTTTCAGACGACTGGAACATTTAGGCAAAACATAAAATTGGCAGAATTGCTCCAAAGAGTTTGCAGTTTGCATACGATTGCTTAGTTTAACATTACAATTATTTCCTGACAGTCACAAATATTGCATGCTTAATCCTTTAAAATGAAATTACGTAAAATGATAATTTCTAGTAAGTCAGATACTTATCAGAACTGCTGAACTAAAATCTCATAAGGGTATTACTTACTACAGGATTAGTAACGTTTTTGCTCTGATTTTGGACTGAAGTAACTCAAGTTTTAACACTGAGCTACACAAGATATTAATTCCCTCATGCCAGGAAAATTGTATGTTTTCTAATACTGTATGGTCAGCAGAAAGAAAATAAAACTCCAGTATAATTAAAAATCTCAAACAATTCTGAAATGAAATTATTCTGGCAAATATCCTCCCAGTTTTTTACCCGCGTTTACTCATTCATCATTGCATCAAAACGTTCTGTCATCACTGCTTCAACACGAAGCAAAAACCACAGAAGACTTTTTTCTTAAAAAGTTAAAAATACAGACCTATTTCCCAGCTAGCCCTCTTGCCATTGAATGTTTTAAGAGCTGAAACCCTCCACCCCCGAGAACCCTTAGTGAACATTCACAATGCTGCAAACCCTCAGTCATGACTAACCCGACAGAGCAGACCGTTGTAAAATGTTAAGCAACTATAAGTGGATGGAGAATTTATAGCTTCATTATGTCACTGCTTACAGATGCACTTGTTATTTTTAAGAAACTTGAATGAAACCCTCTCAATGGAAAAAGAGCATGAAAGAAAATGAGCATGACGCTTCCTCCCTTCTCCTTCCCTTCCCAAATAAAGCGGCAAGCACAGCCAACGAAAGGCGAGAGGCACAGGCGCTCCTGGTCCCCGGGCCGGACCGGCTGCCCGGGAGCTGACGGGACCTACCCCCGCAGCCGCGGTGGACGCCGACGGGATGGGCGGCAATTNCGGCGGCGGCAGCTCCGGACCCGCTGCCCGGGCGTCCCTCCCGGGCGGCCGCGCCACCTACAGCCTGCGGGCAGGGAGAGGGGCCGCCGCCGCCGCCATGTTGTTTATAGGCGGCTCATAGAAACGCGCTTGGCGACCGGGGCGCGGCGCGGGGGCAGCGGAGGACACGGCGGCGGAAACTCCGCGGCGCAGGGAGCGGCGCGGTGCCGGGGCTGAGGCTGAGGCTGTCCCCGCGGAGCCGCCCTGGCGAACGGTGCCGGCACGTGGGGCGACAAGTTAATACACAAGTAAAACGCATAAATAAAAATTTTAATGCAAACCTGGGGTGAGGGGCCCTCGGGGCGGATACCGCTCAGCCGCGCCAGCTCCTTGGCGCCGGGCGGTGCTATGTGGCACAGGCTGTGCTGTCAGTGGCACCTCTCACGCCGCCCTCTTGCCGCCTTCCTCGCCAGCTNTTCTTCCTCTTCTTCCTCCTCCTCGCCACCCTCCTGGGCCGGCGGGGGCGCGGTGCTGCCCTGGTTTATGTCCGCGCCGGGCGGGAGCCCCTCGCCGGGGCCGGGGGGCAGCTCGGCGGCGGCCGTGGCGGCCGGGGCGCTCTGCAGTGACATGGTCCCGCTCCCGGCCGCCCCTCTCCCCGCGGCAGCCCCTCAGCTGCCGCCGGCACCCGAGACCCCGC
>VYZS01081227.1:6684-20046 GCA_013400695.1 Neodrepanis coruscans | reverse complement strand
TTAATGCAAACCTGGGGTGAGGGGCCCTCGGGGCGGATACCGCTCAGCCGCGCCAGCTCCTTGGCGCCGGGCGGTGCTATGTGGCACAGGCTGTGCTGTCAGTGGCACCTCTCACGCCGCCCTCTTGCCGCCTTCCTCGCCAGCTTCAAGTGATGCTCCAAGGAGGAAAATGCAGAAACCATAGAATCATTAAGGTTGAAAATGCCCTTCAAAATAATCAAGTCCAACCTTTGACCAAATATCACCATACCCACTACACCGCATCGTGAAATCAAAATCTTAATGCGAAGGACTGAACCATGTCGTGAAGAGGGAATGTGTAATGAATGTGTGAGATGAAGTGTTGAAGCTTAATCCTGTCTCTGTTCAATGGCAAAGCCAGAGCTGTGCCAGGGACGTGCAATAGGCAGCTCTTGGCCCTCGTTTGGGCAGGTCCCGGGAAACCTGAAGCAACCTCTGACCTGCTGTCAGAGCCTCTATGTGGCTCCCTGGGCATGCTGAAGCTTTGCTGTAATTGCATGAAGAAAAATCATCTCCAGAAGAGGTGCTATATTGAGCTGGTTGCAATACAACATCTAGACCAGGTGTAACACAGGCTGTGGGTTACTGACCTGCCACTTGCCTTGGTATGTGCAGGTACAGGAGCCCTGCTGTGAGCAAGGAGGACGGTGTTGTGTACCCTGACCTACACCAAATTTAAGTCCTTCAAACTATTAGCTTCAAACCAGACGAACCAAGTTTCCTTCAGACCACTCTTAATTTTGTGTCTGAATAAGAGTTTCCCTCACAGCTTCAGGAACAGTGTCACTAGTGTTACAGACCACTTGAAACAAATCTTCAAAATTGTTTTTCACATGGAGGTAAATGTGATATTTTTCCTGAGCACTATACAAGTAGCTCCTGCAGGAGCTGTGGGAAAGATCTCTGTAAGCGGCATAAAAGCAAAGGCACAATAGGTACCGCAGTGTTAATCTAACACATTGAAAAATGCTTTCCCTTTCTGAATGAACTGGCAAACCTGGAGTTTTTTAGATTTCATTAAGAAATGGCTTTGATCGGGTTTTCCAAGAAGTTCACTCTCCTCACTGTGCTTACTTCCCAGTATCTCACAGCAGTTTGCATGAATAAGTGGCCTGCTGAACTTAAACAAAGCTCCCCAAATACTCGTCTTTTTCCTTTCTGTGCCAAGAAATAACATAATGATAGTAATTGCAACAACTTCAGTACTAGCAGCTTTACACCCAGTGGCAGTCCCCAACTAGAAATAATTGGCACAGCTGTTTTGTGTAGCTGAGCCAGCTTGAAACATGGAAGGATCTGCTCCCTTGAACCTGCAGAGAGAGATGAAACAAAGAGAAAATGAAATGTAGGAAGGCAAGTATAGAAACAAATTCATAATTTTTTTTTCAGTCCCATTGAGCTATAAAGGTCTGTTTTTTTACAGCTTCAAAACGCTGAAATAGACTTCTACCAAAATTATCTCTCAAAAAGATAATGCAACATCAAAGACATTAATTTTTACTCTCCATGCTCTCCTGTGCTATTTGAAGCTGAAGCACTCTATTGAATTAAACTAATTAAGGTATTTTGACTCATGACAATTATGAAAATAGGCACTAAAGGACTTAAAAAATTCTTCCTATTTTTGTAAAATAGTAAAAGGACCACATACTGAAGGAGAACCAAACACATTTTCCCACTTCCAACAAATGTAGCATACATTTGGTGCCCAGGATTTGAAACTAGAAATATTTCAATATAATTCATAGATCTACAAGGCAGTCAAAGATATAACCACAACTGAGAAAGACATGTCAAAATTGGTTTTCAGTTTGCAGGCATGGATGGATGCTAGCTGGAAGCAGCCACGCTGCATGTAATGAGGTTGTGCATGTAGGCCCTGCAGTCACTTGTTGCCAAAGTGATGAACTGGGGTAGTAGGTAATGGAGCAGTCAGAAAATAGAATAAAGACATTCTGTCTTCTAAAAGACAAGATTTGTAGGATATACAACATACAACATTTTCAAAAATAAACAGAAATATGCAACTGCAGTTCTACAGACTTCATGAATTTTTTGGTAGCTTATTCAGTGTTTTGGATAAGGAGAAAGTTAAGGTTCAGCTGAAAACTGTTGCCTGTACCAATTACATGCTGCCTGGGCCTACACATCCCCCCTGGCTCCCTGCTGAGTTTACAGTCCTCCAGGACTCCACACTCTGGCTCAGATAAACATATATACACTGCAGTAACACCCCTGAATGACTACATGAGGGACACAGGCAGGATGTGACCCTAACAGACTTTCTTCTACTTAAGGAAGAACAATCCTGCATTAGAAGGGTGTCTAACCTTTCAACCAGAATAAGACCTTCTTGACAATTTATTTTAAAATGATTCAAAAATATGTTTCTTCTATCCAAAGAGTTTGAGTTGTCAAGAAGGGGAAAAAGTCACTGGCACATCTCTGTTCAATGACGTGGCCAGGCACAGACCGCCACTAGGAATGACAGATGGAACCAAACCAAATGCTAACTAACATTTGTTCACAAATGATTAGTAAATGCTTACAAGTAATAGATACACTCACAGAGAGTGGCATTTGGGAGTGATGCACAAATGAAAAAATAAAAAGGACTAAATTCCCTGGCTAGTATCTTCATGATAAATGAGTGTATTTCACATATTTCTCTTCAGTCAGAAGTCCAATTCACCTATAGCTAAAATCACCCCTGGTTTAATTCAGTAACATTAGGGGCAAGTTTGGCCTATTGGATTTTCTCTGGTCCTCAAATGGTTTACTAGTATCTGCAATCAAATTATGTCAAACACCTCTGGTGCAAACTGGTATTTCAGGAATTGAAGTGATCTGTATCCTTTAGAAAAGGTAGACTGAATTTTCCCATTCATTTGGTAATTTACTCTCATCACATATCTGTACTGTGTCTCTCTCTTTATTGAGTAGCACTGTTTCTTTCTCTTCACATCTTTGGAAATCTCGTACACTTCCCAGTACAAAATATTTGGATGATTAAACAGATGCATTTGTGAGATGGACCCTGAGTGGGCACAAGGGGAAGCACAAGAATGACTGAAACATCAGAAGAGGAAGCAAAGGCTGGAGACAACCCATTTCCTCTCTATGGGGGTAGGCGGGAAAGAAATGGTTGGGAGTTTTCCAACACAACAGCTTTTCAGCAAAACATTTTAGTTTCAACAGAAAGACCTGATTCATTGAAATGGAAATGTTTTACAAAGAAGCATCTTTTTCAGTGACCTTTTAGCAGAACTCAGGCAGGATGCCACTGAGATCCACCTGTTACTCTGCTGACTCAGTTGAAGAGCTCGCCACACTTGCCATGTGAATCACCAAAATCAGAGATAGCATATCTTCTGGATTCCTGCTAACTCCTGAGCTGCAATAACCTCCTGTGCCACCTGCCCACATCATCCTGTAGGGAAGATGAAAGTTCATGTCTGCTCACAAGTCATAGCTATTCTGAGACTGCACAACCTCAGAGCTTGTAAGGGATGACCCCAATCTTGTCCAGCCTCCCATATTTGCAGCCATCTGTTTCCCTTGAAAGTTGGACTAAGGTATATATCTGGGGAATTTTGTCCAAAAAGAATCCAGATGATTATGAATCCATCTGCCATTTCTATCAAGCTAGTCCATGTATGTTTATTGGTGAAAATCTGAAAATATGTCAACCTTAATCTTGTTTTATTCTGCCTTTTAGTCCCTGTATTATATGCCTTCATTTGCAAGAGAGAAAAACTCCTTGTATTCCAGGAGCCCATGTGCAATGTCACACAAACTCTTCTGAAGTCCACATTACTTCCCTTATGACTAATATTAGGTAAACTAATGTATAGCTCTCACCCTTTGGCCATCCTCATTAAAAAAAAAAAAAAAAGGTTTATAAACATTTATAAAAACTGGTGCAAAGAATTCCTCAAATAATTCATCTGAGTCACTTACATGCAAGTTGGTTTGTCTTGACAGATAGTCAATTATATCTTCCTCTTTGGCAAATGGTAAACTTTTGATTCAAAGTATACCATGAGACAGGATGCATCCAGACTGGGCATTCCCAGTACAGAAAAGGAAGAGGTAATCAGCAGTTCTGTCTTATCTGCATCATTATATTTTCACTTTGGGTTCCTTGTCTTTACTGACTGGCACAATGCAACAGCTGTACCAGCTCACTGAAAAAAAGCATATGGACACTGGTGCCTAGGCAACAGATGATTTTCTAGGTTAGTGATTAACTCATTTTTGTCTGCCTGAATAAGATGAATATTATATTACCCCTTGCCATTGAACAGGACCTTTGGATTGAAAGAAATCATTAGCCTCTCTTTCAGAATTGCTATGGATATTTTAGTGAAGTCCAGAGTGAGATTATCTATGATAACACAGTTTATGCAAGCACTGGAAGAGAAAAGCATATGCAAGCATATGGCAAGAGAAAAATTCACCAAGTGAAGAGCACTCAGTGACCATGCAGCTTTACTAAGGTTTCCACTTCTCTAGAGAAAGTTGTTCTCGGTTATTCAATCTTTAAACTACAGTTACCTTCACTTAAACTCTTACAGAATATAATAATATAATATCTTCTGCAAGGTATAGCAAAGGACAGAAGTTATGGCTACCTTTGTCATGTTTGATCTAGAATTTATTAAATGCGATAGCGGCAGTTATTAGGCACAAAATTTTATCTGATTTCTATTCAAACTGGAAATAAGAAACAAATATGCCATGCTAAAGAAGGCAGTAATAATGTTGAATTCAGGAAGTATCTTCTGTACCTTTGTCATCATATGACCTATAAAATTGTAAAATACTGTTAGAATTAAGATTTTTATTTAGCATGGCTTTGCAAATCTCTGCTTACCTAGTGGATAACAAACGATTCTAATTTCTCTAAAAAGACAGCGTTCTTGAACTGAAGTGACAGCGGGAGTTAAAATTTAAATCATTTCAATATGCTTATCCTCTTTGCTTAGGAGGAGTTGGAGGAACGGAGGGTGCCGGTGGAGGCGGCAGTAACCAGGGCTGCAGCTCCCTCCAGCGCCGGCACGGCGGTGTTTCCATCAAAGGGAGCCTGCCTCGGCTGAAAAAGCATCGCACTCGGCGTTTGGAAATTATTTACTAGCTCACAGACATGTTTCACGTGGTAGAAGTTCCTAGATTTTGAGCTTTACAATAATAAATATGGGTCAGATCATGTATACTGTGATTTGCATGAGTATCCTGGAAACTGTTAGGGCAAATCGCATAGACAAAGTTAATCCCATGTGTTCGTTTGGGAGGGATTAAGAGCTGGAAGCTTGAAGACTGTCGAGAATTTTTAATGCAGAACGTTGTATTCCCTTTGTAGTATCTAAATGGGACAAGTACAGTGCCTGCTTCTTCCAATATTTTGGGTAGCTAACTCTAATTGTCTGTCCTATTTATGGCTGTTACAAATAGGAGAGATGTCTGAATAACTTGTGGAGGTCTTGACTCTGGCAAGGAAGAAAGGCCTTTGGCAGACATATGATGGTAGCTGGAATCAGAGGGCTGGGGCAGTTACTGCCTTCCCCCCACTGAATGGTGCTGTCCTTGCTGAGGAGTCTTTACCTTTCCTGCCATGCTTTTCAGGCTGGTCTGTAAGATAAACCAGCTCTGCTTCTCATCTGTTGCTACAAGCCTATGGGAACCCAAAGTGGAGGGGGAGCCTCTACCATGGTGTTAGTGGGGCTGTTCCTGCAGAAGAACAAGTATTGAGGACAGTTCTCCTGAAATCTGATTTCTCCTGTGCAGCTGGCGTTGGGTTTGCACTCACCTGCAGAACTGTAGCACAGATGTCCAGCTCAGCACCTGGCCAAGTAGAACCTGTTGGATGTTGTGTCAAATATGCAGGTACCTGGCTTTCCTAGGGTCAGCCTTCTCTCTTCCAGGGCTGTTTTACTTTCCCTTCTTCCCTGTTCAGGGCAAGTTCTTTGAGAAAGTCAGTTATTTCAAAATGCATACCAGGGCTTTCTCCCCTGCCTCTTCTAAACACTATCAGTTTCAAACATAACTCTTCCACTTCCACAAGATTTTTTTAACTTCCCCACACAGAAGCTCCCTGTGTGCCAGCAAGAGGCAGCAAGGGACACAACTCATAATTTTCAAGCAGCACCAGAAGTGTTATTGGATGGGATGAGTGTCAAGGGCGTCCCTGTGCTGTGCAGCGTGGATGCCATTCAAACACCCTGAACTGCTGCCATGTGGCTGCAGACAGTGCTCAGTGCACACTGCAGAAGTGTGCTTGCCTTTAAAAAAAAATGCACAAATCTAAGTAAATAAGATGAAGATGTGTTTTATGGATACTGTCAAGCTTCTTTTACATAAATACTCATACTCACTCAAAATTTGTTCCTTCCTAAACCGTAATTATTCTAGTAAAACCTCCTTGTCTACCAAAAAGTACAACCCCCCCAACTCCCTTGGTTTGTGTAGAACAAAAGGAGTCACACAAACACGACTAATGTAGTGGTGAGTAAATTTACTCAATAAACGCACAAATAATGCAGTTTTGTTTCTATCATCTTTAAAGGAAACATCTACCAAGTGGTTAATAATCACATTTTCTGTCCTTGCCCCACAAAATATCTCTGTTTTAAAGAAAACTCGACCACAGTCCTTGACTATAGGGGCAGAAGCTTTATAAAAGCAAACCATTGTTCTAGACAATAGGATGGATATATCTGATTTCTTCCCGAAAAATTATCTTTTAAGAAATGTTTTCCCTTAGAACTTTTCCTACATTTATTCTCCTTAAAAATAAATATTTTGATTTTTTTTGAAAATATCTTCACTTCCACTGGAGTTCCTGAGATGCATAGTAAGGCTGTAGAGAACTCTGTAGTTATGAAACAATTTTCCTAAATAAGAGACAATAAAACAAACAGCTATACCAGTTTCCTGTATTAATTATTACAGTTCTTGAAAATAAATCTGAATGTGTTTTTCTTGAGACTGGCTTCAGCTCCTGGCTTTGTTGTCCAATGGTGGTGACAAAATAGACTCATCCTGGACTTCCACCCTGTACTGCTCCACCTGAGCTCTCTGGACAAAGAAAAGGGGCAGAGAAAAGCTCTTGCAAAGCTTCCTGTGAACATTCTGTCCAGAAGAAAAGGCAATAAGAAAATGTGTATAGATGCTCCCTGTACCACAAAGGTGTAGTGGAGGAGAGCAGGGGTGCCCTGCCCTGGCATAGTGCAGAGGGGAAGGCAGGCAAGGATGGCCCTGGTTCTTCCAAGGGCTGAGCTGGCAGCAGGAGAACAAGGCAACCAGCCTCTGCTTGTAGCAGTCTCCCACATTTTCAGCTGGTATTGCAGAATTTACTGTTACTGAGTACAATTGTGTCCGATTTGCTGGAATACTGCAGGAGTACAGGTTCCTTCCCAAGACAGTGGTGCCAAATTATAACATCATTTTTGTATTTAGTCAAGTAGTTCTATTTATAATAACCTTGCAGTTGACCCAATTGTATACTTGGTAAAGCACGTCTAAAGGAGATTAGTTTCTATCTTTCAGAGTATGAAGTACTGTACTATATAAGTACTACAGCTTAGCTACTGTCTATTTTGAATGTCAGTTAGGATCAGGTAGTGTTTATATGCTCCTGAGATTTAGCAATTTTTATTCAGGAATTTTCAAATTTGCAGCATCAAGCTGAAACTTGGTGTGTAAGCTGTCAGCACAGATGCTAGTTTTATTCCAAAAATAGAGTATGTTGAAGCTTTTAAAGGTGTCAAGTGGCTTATTTATGCAGTGGTTGCAGATGCTTTCGTTTTCTGGCTCTTTCAACTATACAAAAGCTTACTCTGTCATCTTCCTCCAGCACTACTCCACTCTCCACCATTACAGTCCTGAACAGTGAGGAATGAGAAGGCAAGTAATCACCCTGGAGTGATATTCCAAGGATGATGTGCCCTGAAGACAGGCATAAGGAACAGTCATTCTTGGTGAAACAGAACTACCCTCACTGAATAAAGAAAAATAGTTGAGAAGATACTTGAAGTGAACATGCTGCCCAAAATGATAACATACTGCTTGAAAACACAGTGAAAGGGAAGACACAATCCACAGCAGTGTAGAGGTTCCCTAATACTCTCATTTAGACAAGGATTGACCTTCTTCCAGGGATCACTTTCTAGTAGACTAGGAAATAAAACTTGGAGATTATAAAACACAGGAACTGTCTAGCAGAATGTCCTGCCAACAGCTGCAGGAGAGGGTAGGTCAATGTAAACATGACATATACCCTGTCTTGTTTTGTTTTGTTTTTTTACTATGTACCCTGAAAGGCAAGATGGGGAAGATAAAGCTAGGGAGGTCCTGCCTAGTTAGAGGTCTGTCTCCAGCATGAGTTTCTGCTTGTAACAAATGGAGACAATATATAATTATTTGAAAGCATGTTGATATATTTAAAAGGTACCATGATATGTAGGTTTTTGTTAATTTTGTAAGTTTTAAGAATACTTACAGGTTGCAAATATTCCAATCATTTTTCAACTGCACTTAATCATTTAACATGATCTTCAAATTCATAGCTGTATTATTTTCTAGTGAGCAATTTACTCTTGGTAAAAGCACTTGTGCCAATGTTTATGTGCATGACTTCTTTATTCTAGCCCTCTTGGGGAAGTATGCTCCATCTGTTTAAGAAACTAAGAGAATTTGTCACAATGGTTGCAGACAAATATTTTTAAGTTTAGAACCTTTAATTCCACTGAATCAAACTAGACCCAAATATGAATAAAGACCAGTCACAAAGTTATAAGCTTGAAGCATTTGCTCATACATAATACATATTCAGTACTCAATCATTTTATTTTCTCTGAGGAGTGGTAGAATTTCAATACTTATTGGTTATACCTCTTTTTAAAGGTCTTTAGCAGTAATTTCTCCTCTAAAATCTATGAAAATAATAGATGAGACCTTATCAAGCTCTATTTAGTAGCCAAGATGCAAACATTTTAGTCAGAATGAAGCAATGTGAAAAACCTGAGCTAATTTATTTGGGCTTTAGACAGCTGTGAATGAGAACTAATATACGGTCAGGATTTGAAATCATGCCAGCAGAAGCTTACTCTTCAAACAGATGCTCCAGTATTCTATTAGGAAGGTCACACATCTCACGTCATCATTTAATGGGAACCTGGTCAGAAGTCTCTTCCCCTCCTGCTACAGCTGTCCCTGTGAAATAGCAAACATGTTTTCTGGTCATTTTGTGCTGGTCAATTTGTGTGAACTATTCTTCTAAAAGCTTATTTACAGTAAGGGACCATTTTCTTAACTCAAAAAACACGGAGGTTGAACCAAATTATGTTTGCTAAAAAACCCTAACCCTCATTGTGGTAAAAATATGATTAAAAAAAAAATTCAAAATGTTAAGCTAATTTTACAAATGAAAAAAACCCCAAAAAACTCAAACGCCACGGATTCTTCTTTATTGATCATTTGTCTTTGAAAATATATATAAACATTTCAAGACTGCATTTTTTCCTATTGGGCATAAAAGTGAGACCATTGAAAGATACAGGCAGAAGAATCCATATTAGTACTGGTGAAACTCAGAAGGGTTAGTACTGCAATCTTGAAAAGATGGTGAGCGCCAGCAGCAAGGCCTGGGCTCAGCAGTAGCTCAGTGCAGCACCTGAAGGTCAGGCGCCAGTTCCAAGGCTGGAACTCACCGCACTGAAGCAGATGCACTGCAGGAAAAGGTGACTAAATCAACCTCTGGAGGAGACTCGAATAGGACACCCCTGGGATTCAGAGGCCAAGTTCACTTCTGGTGCCTGGCTGCCTACGCATTCACAGAAGGGGAATGTGCATGTAGGTTATGTTTTGCAAGAACTGCCCAAAAATGTACAGTGAATATTTTTCGCTTGTGGTGTGATTTGACACCACAGCAACATTCCAGGGCAAAGAATGTGATCCCAGTATGTATCTGATATAATTAAGGATGTATGACTTAAGTACCAGCTCATGGCTGTGGCCTGAAATGATACCATTGGACTGAGATACAACATTGTGGTGTTGCTTTCCATCTAGGGAATTGCAATATGTGCTAAAAATACAATTCAGCATGTGGAAATGCAGAGTATTATCGCATGCAAAGCAGGGCACGGAATGTCAGTCCCAATAGAAGCCACCACAGAAGAGGGGAAATGTAGCATTGGGCATTTTAAAGTAAGCCTTTTTGTGTTGCCAGCAAGATAAGATGGCTTTGGGTTGACATTCTTTATTGCTTTCTCCCCTCTGTCCCTTGCATGATGAGAAATGATCTGTTTAGAAGTGAGTCATAGCTAAATAAAACATGCATAGGTAATCATTTGCACCATATTAGGCATCAGATTTCTGCCTCACATTTTATCTATGTAGCTACTGGAGACATTTTCCTCCCTGTGTTTTGTCATGGGAAAATATATTTATCCTTAAGCTCTATTTAAAAGTTGCTCATCTGTAGGGAAACAAGGAGGGGATGCTTGACAAAAAAGGACCTCATCGTCTCTCCAAACCCACTCTGTGCCTGGGCTCTGCTATCCCAACTCTGGGTGGCATACCATGACTATGGTTTAAGAGAGCATCGAGGAGAAAAGACTTATTCTGACAGTCTTTTTAGAAAAAGTACCCAAGATCCTCTCTGAAATTTTGGTTGCAGACAGCAGCATCTGCTGAATTATTTCAATGGATACATTCAGGTTCTACAATCATAGAATCAGAAGATGGGGAACAGAGAAATTCATACACTGTGTTACTTGTGAAGGACAATAAGGTAATAAACGAAATGTTCTGGATAAATAGCAAATTAACCAAAGTGATTAAATTTCAGCCTTAGAGAGCTGTAGAGCCAACTCCTGCCCATTTTACCCATATGAGTAGTTTCATTAACAACAATCTGCTTCTTAGTAAATTGCCAGTTATAATAAAAACAAATAACTTGTTCTTTTGCTTCTCTGTTGCTATGCATTTTAATAATTCCAGTCATACTCATTAAAACTTGTGCTTTCATACTCCCGTGTTGTAAATTATTCTTCACATTACTGTTAAACTGCTCCATCTCCTTTTTCTGTTAAAGTGTCATTACAGTATCCACAGAAAAAGTGGAGAAAATGTAACTACAACCAGAACAAGTGCAAGAGCAGGTTGATGCAACCGTCTGCTTGCTCTGCCCACAGGAGCAATGCAGCACCTCAGGGCCATGAGTGTGAATCCAGAGTGTGGCACCGAGTGAATCCCATGCCAAAATGTTGACATCTGATATGTGCAAGAGGGATGCCGCGTGCTCAGAACTGTGTGTCTTGCGGAACATTATACCATGCAAACACCAGCAGGGTTAGATTTGCAAGTGGTAGGCATTTACTTGCCATAAAACAGATGTGCCTTATAATTTCAATCCAGAAGGTGCACTCCTAAAATTAACAGCCCAAAACGTGTATGAAGATAAATGGTTTTTTAATTTTAATAATTAATTTAGAAAAGTTGGTGTCTATTTTCTTATGCTGTAAGTACCAATTTTAGTTAAGTACTGGGTGACATCTATGAAGGGCTTTTTTTAGTATTTTTTATTTTGTCACTTTTTAATGTTTATAATGACTATGCTACGAGGACAAATGGGTGACTTAGAGCACCAAGTTTGCTATAGAAGAGTTGTTTGTTCTTTTCTTTTATACTGTTTATGAAGTACTTATGGTTATTCAGGAGAGTCACGATATTTAATGTGCACATGTACAATACTTATTCTGCAAAAACAAGTTGACAGAATTTTGCATGGAGCTGTGGGTAACATTTCTTTCCTGAGCAATGGTATATTTAGGAAGTGGCTGGCAGTTTTTTATTCTGCCCAAGAGAAATGACGCATCAAAAGACTCCTTTTGTGCCATTTATCTCAGGAGCCCTCTCAGTAATGCTCTGGAGGGAGAGGTTTCACTTTACTGGCCCTATGAAAGGGGAAAAGTGAGGTAAAATAATATGAATTTGGATTTTTATCCACACTTCTAAGAGCTACACCTTAGAAGCTAGCAGAGTTCTGTACAGGCATTATTCATCCCTGTTTCTGAAGCCCCTAAATCTGTCGTGCTGAATGTTGTACAGAACTGGAAGAGAAAGGCAGGCCCAAAGACAGCTGGCAATCTGTGTGTGATACAACAGATGATAAATGAGAGCTAATGGGATGGAAATAAGGAAATAACTGTTACTCTTCAGCCTTCTGGAGAATTAGTATGCAGGGAAGGTGAGAGAGGGTTATAGAAACCTTCCTGTTTCCTAACAAAAATATTGTTTCTATATAGAAGGACTTTGGTCAGTGTCATTTTACAGCCTAGTTGGAGATTCATACACTAAATACAGTAAGGGTATTTAGTGAGTTTGAAGTATTTCATCTTATACTTTGTGCGTGTTTGATGAACTATTGTGAAACCCTCTTGGTTGGCTACAAAAGAGGCTTTATTTGGCACTTAGTGTCATGGTCTAGTTAACGACATGGTGTTAGGTCAAAGTTGGACTTGATTTCTCAGGTCTTTTCCAGCCTAACTGATTCTGTGATTCTGTGTGAGAGTTCCCAAAACCTTAGGGGTCTGTCCTATGGCTGAATCTGCTCCCACCAGAGTTCAGCTTTGTGGTCATGCTCTGCAGCCAGAAATCCAGTACCTCTGGCTCTGGTGTAGATTTATCAAGAGAATAAACCACAGACCAAGCTGTTGTCAGTGTCCATGGGTCATGGCAAATGTATTTCAAGCAGAAATAAAAAAATCACCTTGGTCTTTGTATTGCACCAAGAATAACACAGTACCAATCCAAACAAGTAAGACTTATTAATGGTAACAGACAGCTAGACAACTGAAAACATAGGTCAAGGACACAAGAAGTCCTTGCCTCAGTAGTTTTCCATTTTCTCATGATGCAAATGTCTCCAATGACTATCTGTTCTCTCAGCTTGTCTTGCGGGCAAAGCACTTAACTTTGATGAACTCAGTTCATCAGCTCACATGACAAGTCAGACTCCAGACTCCCAGTATGTGGTTGAAACACCATTGATGGCACTTCTTTTAGAGTTGTAGCACTGTACCCTTTATTCTCTACTGTATAAACTTGGGCCTGTTTAATCTAAGGCATTCTGCTTAAGACTGGTTGGCATAGTGCTGAAAGATGATTGAAAAAAAGAGAGAACTGAGTGATAGGAAGTGAAGCCAAGCTCTAAGTGCTGTGAACCTTGTTTTCCTTTTCAAAAGAGAACTAAACATATGTGATCTAATTTAAAATGTCAGGATGTTTTTGAAATATATATATATAATGTTTCATTTTAGTAAGAAGAAATGCTGA
>VYZS01081224.1:18469-29765 GCA_013400695.1 Neodrepanis coruscans | reverse complement strand
TATACACACATATGTATATATATGCTTCTATTTTATTTTTTTTCATATCTATCTGTTGCATTCTGAAATGTGGGCTCAATTTTTCAAAAAGATGGAAAACCTTATAGAAATTTTGTATGTCATTGCTGTGAGTTTTTTGGTTCCTTAGAGTCAGATCCATAAGTTGTCTACCTACCTTAATGGCTTGTATATCCACTGTATGGACTAAATTGTTTTTCCTCTCCAGAAGCAATCCTATCTTGTATTCAACATGGAGCAGTTAGATGTGTTAAATTCATTCTTTGTTGAGAGTAAAGTAGCATTTTCCCACAACGTTCTGAAGCTGCTTCTTCCTTTTTGACATGGTTCTTTGTCTCCAAGTAGTCATCATGTGCAGATATCTCTGCAACAGGGTAAAGAAATACATCCCAGAGTATAGTTTCATACAGGAAATAAAGCTGCTAATGGCTGCTGTAGCAAAGACACAAAATTTTGCATGCATCGTGCTGGTAAAGAAGGTGCAGAGCTAATGCAGAGATGTAGTTTGAGATATAGGCAGTGCTGGTCGGCAAAAGCTGGACTGCCAGAGTCATAAAAATCACATTTATATTCTGATAGCAACATATTCGTTGATATACTGTCAACTGGGATAATCTAGAGAGAATCAGAAGTTACTTTCCTTATCTAGGTATAAAATAGTAGAAATCAGGCTTACAGGATTTTTCTAAGATGTAATATTTCACAATTTCTTGGAATTAAAGCCATGCAAAAAGACGTCTTATTGAGAAGTTGATGAATGTCTCAAGATATAAATGGCCGTGTTTTTCCCAATTAAACAAAGATAGACCATTTCCAATCACATTTTTGGATTGATAGCAATAGTCTATGTAACAGTAAGTTTACTTTTTCAGTGTAAGAAGAGAAATCTGAGGACTGGCAACTGGGAAATGAGAACCCACCTTCTCTTCCTCTCCCCAGCAGCTTTTCCAACATGCCTCCAACAGTAGAACAGAAATCAATCCCTGAAACCAAACCCTGACTGGGTTTAGGCCTGATCCCAAAGCATTCTGGGGAGACTTGGGAAAGCCTCCCCCTATGCTGCAGCTGAGACTGGGGGCAGACATGTGGCAGAAAGGGTCTGTTGGTAGCATCCAGTAGGGCAGACTTGGCCATAGGGGAGCTGAATTCTGCCCTGTGCAGTGAAGCAGAATGATGGGCTCCCCAACCAACCAGCATGTTGTTCCCTCGGGTCCAGTGCCCAAACACCCCCACCAGCTCTCTGTGTGCCTCTCATGCCCTCAGCACTACTTTTCGCTGCTCCAATTCTGTGGCATTACTTGCTGGTGCAGGCACAGTTGTACATACTCCACAGATGCCTGGGTTCCCCTCCTGTATGGCCCTCTGCCCACACCATAGCAGATTAAAGTTCCCAGAACTGCTCTCCAGGGCCAGAATGATCAGGAAAGCAGGATTTCTTGACACTGGTCTGGCACTGGAAGAGAGACTGGCCAGGCAGAACTGATGGTGCCGAAAGATAGCTTAACACCAGCTCTTGCTGAGTGCCTTGCTCAGTTACAAAGCATTGCAGCCAAAGCATAACCCAAAATCTAAGCCAGTACATTTGAACAGAGCAATAAAAACAAAGCCATTTTTTTAATTCCCAGCTGTGTGTTGAGTGTTGTTTCTTATTTATGACCTCTTCAGTATTCAGTACCGACTGCCCACATCCATGGTTGGCAATGAATGCTCTGGTCCCGAGGGCCATTGCAAGCTGGTGCTGCCAGCAGCCTGTGCCTGCGTCTGGAGGGGCTTTCCTGGGCTCACCAGGTGATCCCATGTAGTATCTTGGGACCACATCCAAAGTCAAGGAAAAGAAATTTTTCCGTCTCACCAATGATTTTAAATCCAGTATAGAACATACCAGACTCATGTTAACTTTGAGCAAGATGTATATTTCCATTCAGGTGAGATTTACCCTAAAAAGCAATTTCTGAATTTGCTGTAACTCAGGTTTACTTGGATTAGAAATTACAGATGACAGCTGGACAGACTTTATCAGAATGATGTGCTTTTTCATTCTCACAGAGATCTGGTTAATTAGGCAATGAAAGATACAGTTTAGAATCAAGATAATAGGAATAGCTGTATCACAGTAAATTAGTGGGATGCTTCTGTGATATTAACAGAATAAGATGCCAATATCTATGTTGGTTTAGGAAAGCTCTATGTTTCGTGTCTGAAAAGGTTCTTTGCTAATAGCAGTAAAGTTTATGTTGTCAGTTTCATAAGACAACATCTATTCTCTAAATATATACATTCCTACTAATGTCCGTAATACTATTGAACAGCTCTGAATCCTTTCATACTCCAGGCATTTGTGTGTCTTCCCCTATAGAAACAATGTCGATTTGAGAGGTAGTGACCATTAAATGTAAGAGTAAATCCTCTGTTGTGGGAGATTTGTGTTTCAACTACACAATTATAAAAGTAAGCTTTCAGGAAATTTGGAAGAATATTGTCTCTGAAGCAAGTGACATCTTTTGTGGAACACAAAAATTTTGAATAGGAGTATAAATGTCAGAGTCTACACTTTGATTGTATTTTTAAATGGGGCTTGCCTATGGATACCCATCCCTTAAAGGATATTCAGTAGAGCTCTCATCTTGAGAGTAAACGCAAAATACCTGGGAAACGCAAAGTGTCTCATAGAAGCCCTAATGCAGTGAGGGGAAGGAGCTCAGGTTGAAACTGCATTATCACAATTTTTAAATTGCAGCCTTACTGCTCTGACACTGCACATAATTTTGATGTGTGAACATAGTACCAGGAGGCCTCTTATCAATATGCTCACTATGCAAGTGCAAGCTTAGAAAACTTCAAAGCAAGTTGATAAATTTCCATAAAAGTGTTGCCGGTCTATAATCAGATGGCTAGGAGTTCCCAGCTGCACCAAAGATAAAAACTAATGATATTAATTTGTCCTCGTTTGAACCAAGCACTTGTACTGAAATCAGCAGTACCCATATGTACTATCATTCCTTTGCCTGCAAGAGCTGTTTTTCTGCCAGTCCTCAGATTTAGGGATTTTCTTCTTTTTTGTTTCAAAGAGTGAAAAATGAAAAGAGAACATAAAACAGAAACTCAAAGGACTCCATGCCATTTAGATTGGAGTTATTTTCCTTTGGCAAGCCAAAACCTGCCTTTGGCCTTTATCTGACTTTTTCAAAGTCATAGTCTACTGTTTCCTCATCTAAAATTCAAAGGCAGTTCCTATTGGTAAGATATCATGTTTTTACTCAGTTGCTTCGAAAGCAACTCTGCTAAAAAATACTCTGTAATTTTTCCAAATCTAGAAACGGAACATTTGTTTTATGACTTGTTCCCACTAGGAGGAATCCAAATCAAAACCTTCCTCCCGCCTCAGTCTTGCATTTTTCCTTTCCCGTGACTGTCTCACAAGTGAGGCAGCTGCAAGCCTGAGAACACAGACATTTAAAGTAACTATTTTTTTAAAACTCAAAAAGGTTTACACCATAGGAGAGCTAATTAAAGCTACTTTGTAGTGAAAAAGAATGTCATAGAAATATCCAATTTAACTGAGGATATGGAGAAACACAAAGTCTTTTTCTAAGCTTCCTATATAAAGAAACTTACCAGTAAGATTCAGAAGTTTATTGCAGTTTCCTCGCATTCCCTTCCCACTCCTTTTCCCCTCGAATTATTAAATTGAAGGTCAGAAATCCACACTTTGCCAGCTTTGCTCATCTTAGTTGATTAATGTAGTTACCACTTGTTGGTTTTTTTTCTTTATTCCTTTTTTTTTACTGGATGGAAATGCATTTCAGAAAGCCCTTCATCTTGGCAGGAAGACACCTAGGAATGAAGAATCCATCTTTATCCTCAGCAGGTTGCTGCCGACCATCCCCTGGTAGAAATGTATGTCCTTCTCCCAGCTTCCACACCCAGACCAGCATAGGTGGAACTCCATGCCAATCAAGACTCAAGAAGTGATATGGCAATAGCAGCATTGCACAGTACCTGCCCTGCATCCCCGGTGCACAGGATAGAACCAATGTGTCCTGGCACAACACTGTGCAAATTCCTCCCCTGTGCTGTTCCTCCTGCCCTAACATGAAGATGAAGATACCTGAATGTCATATGGCTGCTACAGCAGACCCTGCAGCTCCTATAAGCCCCATTTAGTGATTTAAATTTTACAGTTGTTTACTTAAAGGCTTCACTTTCAACAACTCTGAGAGAAGGATCAAAGCAAAGCAGTGGAGCCTCTAGCATTTTCTCCTGCTTCATTTTTGCACTGGCACAAAGAGGAAGAAGGCATTTCTGCAAAGTCATGACTCAAGTATAAAAATAAAATTTACATTTATCACATTTGAAGGCAGCCAGAGAAAATTGACCTCATCGTATGAGTTCTAAGAAAGCTCAGAAAGGAAAAATTAAAATAATTAGTAGCAATTACTACCAAAATTATGGTACTGAATAGGACGGTGTCCAATAATGAGAGGTCACAATTACTAATGTGCCCTCTTGTATGCTCATTTTTCTTCTCAGTATTGTAGTCATTTCTGTTGTCCTTTCGCACAGCAGGATCTCCAGTGCCACACTCCTTTCTCTTTTATGAGAAGTTCACAATAAACAAGGGTTCAACACATTCAGAGCAGCAGTTTGTGCCTTTGGAAGACTTGGAAAAAATATAGGCTTTTCTTTCAGTCTCTTTGTAAAAGAAACTTTACTCCATCCAAACTTCATTGTCTTTCACTTTATCATGTTACAAGAGAACGTGGCTAAAAGGTGAGCAAAACCGCATTAACTCAGATTTGCACCAAAATGAATGGAACCAGAATCAAACTTTCTATCCTTGCTCAGGCACATAGGTTTTGTATGCACTAGGAAGGTTTATCAGAGGGTTTTACTGATGGAGCTAATTCATAGAATGGTTCAGATTGGAAGAGACCTTAAAAACCTAGATAGACCTAGTTCCAACACCAGGTCATGGGCAGGGAAATCTTCCATCAGACCAGGTTGCTCCAAGCCCTATCCAATCTGGCCTTGAACCCTCCCAGAGGCAAGACATCTACCACCTCTCTGAGGAACCTGTTTCAGTGCCTCACCACACTTATTGTTAAAAACTTTTTTTCCTCTATCTAATCTAAACCTGCCCTCTTTCAGTTTAAAGCCATCACCCCTTGTCCTATCACTACACGCCCTTGTAAAACGTTCCTCTCTGGTTTTCTTTGAGGCCCCTTTATTCAAGTTACAGATGGAGCCAATGCAGCTATGACAAGATATTATTCAATGACATCACAACAGCAAAACTGTTTGCACAACAGCAATATCTACACAACAATTTCTATCAAATCTGATATATTTGTAATTTATAATTTTTCATCCTAATAAATTAATACATGCATTTTTGGGACTTAAAACTTGAAACTCAAGATTGCCTAGAGAGGTCACCCACACCATCTGCCTACTCTGATACATTGGTGCAGATGTATGGTAACTCTGCAATTTGTAACGTCAGTCCAATAACAAATCAGCACATAGGCATTTTGTTACTTAAAACTTCTTAATCAAAAAAAGGTATTTTGGGTCAACCCATGTCTCCTTAATCAAAATGTTTTCTTTCAGCACAAATATAAAAGAAAACTCCAGTAAGTAATATAAAAGTGATAAATTACATTATTCTATTCCAGAAAATTCATAACACATTATGTCAACTCTATTTAAGCCATTTTTCACAGCCAGGTCTCATTCAAATCAATATTGTCTTGAAGGACATTTTGATTTCAGCATCACAGCATTTTCCAGAGGACATTTTTGTTTTTAAAGTGTTACCATATTAATTATTTCTTGCTTTAGCTAGAAGTGAACATAGCATTAAAAAAAACCAAAACCACAATAAGCATAGTAAATTATGTTCTTTATAATCTAGAGATAACAACAAAGTTTTTTAGAAATCTAGAAGTCCAATGCAAGCTGTTCCCAGGCAAAATTATTATTTGATATGGTCTAGACAAACAGCAAACTTCCTTTCTGCAGGGGACAGGCAGGAGTCCTCTTACAGATCCATATGTTCCAGCTCAACCATTCCTTTTCTGGAAGCTACAGCTTCCACCAGAGGGCTGGCAAAGTAGGCTGTCAGAGCACTCTAATTTACTTCAGAAAAACTCAATTAAGATAGCTTAAGTGACTTTAACTGGAAAATTGCTGAGGACACTAATCACTGCAGACAATGATGAGTACATGAGAATAGAAACTTCTTCTATCAACATATTTGCACCAAAGTGGGGATCTCTCCATTGCTTCAGCATCTGAGCCAAAACCCATTCAAGTCAACAAGATTTCCAGAATTATAAAAGTAGAATCTAACATGTATTCAACATCTGGCTAGGAAACAATGCTTCTCAAAGCATTTTGTTATCACACTTTATATACATATATATATATATATATATATATATACATATAATTTCTTTTTGTTGTTATTGCCTGGGCACTCCTATGATTGAATAACCTAAAGAATGCCTTGATAAAGTTAACATTGTGTGTCTGAATCAGTACTACAGAAAACAACAATTGTCAGTGTGCTGCTTCTGTCACTTTGGCACCACTTCAAAGGTCACTAATTCCTTGAGAAGCTGCCATAAATAGCCTGCATCTCATACAGAAATGTTCTGCCAAAATATTGACTCAGAGATGCCTTATATTTTCACCTTTAGTCATCAATACTTTTTGACAATCCTCTGCTAGAACATGCTTTCCATCTTAACACCTTATTAATTCCATGGCTACATCTTTCCCCATACTCCCACAGTAATTGCAGGACTCCCACTCAAGTTTCACTGACACCAAGAAGTGGAAAACAGTCTCCCCAGATGCAAAACTCTCTTCATAGCGGTGTAGCTCCTGTTGACAGAGCTGTGCTCCTACCTATTCATCCCCAAAATTAAACTACGCCAGCAAAGACTTTTTTTGTTGGTTTTAAATGAGTCCACACTAGTATTTTTGACAGTATTGAAATGGTGGAGGTGAAAAATATTTACACCCAAACCCACTAGTTCGAACTGCTGAAATCCAGTTGGAGCAGAGGTTTCACTGTGAGACATGGCTTCAGTTAAGCAGCAGCTTTAATTCAGCTTCTCTCTCACAGGCATTCTTGATGAGAAACATGAAAAGTGTCTCCTATGAGCATTAATACAAACAAGGCACCCTGCAGTATCATTTGTTACACACACAAAAGCCTATGCACATGAGGAAACAATCTCTGTAGAGAGTAGACTTGTCCCTTTGCACATATACCAGCTAAACTACCTGTTTCAACACAAAGTGCATGCGTGTTTGAAGCATGCATGTGTTTGAACCAGAGAGAGAGAAAGCACAAGGGAGAAAATATCATCTCTTCAAGCCCTACTGCGGTCAGGCCTTAAGTACAGCAGATGTTGCAGCACTGGAGCCAGCTAGAGAACCTTCATCTGCTGCCTGGTGGAACTGCTATACAAATGGAAGGGCTGTCTTCTGCACATTGCTGCTTTCTGAACTCCGTGATTAAAGATGACTTTACCACAGCCAGGACAAGCTTCCAAACATTATGGAGTATATTTTTAAAGAAACAAAATGAGCACAGTAGTCCTAACAAAAGCTGGAAAATACTACTGGGTAACACAGTAAACACTGAGATGGAATAAGTGAAGATCTTCTCTTCAGGAAAAGTACCATGAAGAGAAAAAAGTCAGAAGAAAGCAGCCATTCAGAAACTGCATTATTAGATGTAGATATATCTTCAGAATATTCTGCCTCTTGCTCAAGCAAACATGAACCTTGTTGGCTCAGAAATATGAAGACTTAGAAGGAATTAGAGGATCACATTGGATGAACCAGGTGTATAAGACCAAATAATCATACTCAAAGAAAAACATTGAAGATGCTTCTTTGTAACATTTCATACAGTCTTTTCATGTTTGCAAAAATTTCTCCCATGAGAAATAATCTAGTGGATAAAATTCAAAACATAAACCCTAAAAAGGGGTGAATACTTTAATTATCTAAAACCTGTTACGGTACCTAATTTGTGGCCTACCTGGAATGAATAGGACTAACCCAGCAGGCAGAGAGCAAAATCTGTACCTTAATTTCTTTTCTTACTTAAATTAGAAGGCTCATTTTCTGTAGGATTTTCAAGGTCCCCCTAACCTTCTGAATTACCCTTGAGTTTTTCATTTTTTTCTGCTACTGAGCAAAGTCTTGTTTTCAAATTGGCAACGTCATACAGTTACCTCAATGAATGATTGCAGCAACTTAAAGCCTTAAATGAACAGAGCAGCAGTTTAGGCAGAAAGCAAATAAATGTAACGAGTAACAAATAAATGTATCATGTAATTTATACTGTCATATTGCCCTTCCCTTACAAAAGATCCTTTTCCACACCTTTCATCCCACAATTAATGATGTATTTTCTTTTTGTTTCTCCTTCTTCCAGTAATGGTGTTGAGATTCAAGGTGTTTTCGGAGACAGCAATATGACAGAGGAAAGATTTGCGCTCATTTCTAAAAATGATTGAGCTCATATTAAAGATATCTTCACACACATCTATTCAGCCTATATTTTTATTGTTTTCTGTTCTATTTCCCCTGTTAACTCTGGTTAAGGTATTGGAAAAATTGGTTGAACTGTAAAAGTTTGAAAGTAATTCTTTAAACTCATCCCTGTATTCAGCTTTGGTATCTGAGTTTTGCTGACTCGGGTTTGCTGATTGAATGGCTAGCTAGAAACTTTTCAGCCACTGATTAGTCACAGGTAAGACTTTTATACAGTTGAGTCAGCTCTCACTCACTGGGAGTTTTGGAGGTAAGAATTACAAACTGTACTTAGAAGACAATGTAGACATCTTCTGTTTAGATTAGACCAAACATACCTGAGCTAGGCAGCTAAGCCCTCTGTGCAACATGATAAGTACTTTGGAATAGCATCTACAGTGCTATTGCATCTGTCAGCCAGAAGAAAAAGATAAAAATATGTCCTAAATCTCACCTTTAAGGTGCTCCTGACAGATACAGCATCACAAACCTTCTCCTAATTTAGATATTTTTGTGTTTCCTTGTGCAGCTGGACAAGGGTGGGAGTGCCGTGCCACTTCCACATACAAAAGAGAAGAAAAACGGCCCCAGCTGGTGACCTAGCTAGCTGACAAAACTATCCACCAAGGATATTGAAAATCTATGCTCCAATTTTGTAACTCACAATTTTTCATGTGTTGCATAAAGAAGTCTTGGAGCAGGAAACAAGTTTGTGTCTCCCTTCACCCAAGTAAATGTAAGTCTTATTGGGCAAGAGAATCATGCCAGGGCTTGCTTTCTTTTTTATTCAATAACTATTGAATTAATCCTTGAGCAATGGCACAACTTCAAAAGGAAGTGGGGATGGGGATGGTGCTACAGAGCTATCCATAACTCTAATAGTCTTGAGATTGTAGGAGCTGGAATCCAAGGAGGAGACCATCAAGACCCTGTAGAGAGCACTGACATTTCCCCAACTCACATAAGTACTTCTGAGAACCCAGCACAAGGCCTTGAAAATTGACTCAGAGATCATTAGGGAGCCAGCAAAGTGCCTGGTACATGGATTGATGTTTTCTGAGAACTGCTGCTAAGGAAGCAGGTGGCTACATCTGCCAGCTGTAGCGTTTCCAGATTCTGCTTTCAAGCCAGGATGAATGTTGTTCCAATAACTGAGTATGCAGGCAGCAGAGATATCTGACTAGGATGGGTCCTAACTGGAAATGATGGGCTGCATTGCTTTTTGCAGGTAGTGGTTCCAATATAAGCTGGGCTTGTAGGCAATCTCATCTCTTGCCAGGCTTCTCTGAAATGCAGTGCAGTTAATATTGCAAATAAACTGGAATTCTGGTTGCACAGTGAGAGGAATGTGTCCAACTGGCAGGAAGAACAAATACTTCTCCAAACAGGCAGTAATCAGTTAACATTACTCTAAAACAAACACTGAGAAAGCACAGCATTTTAGCAATTAAAGGTCCAAATTTGCAAAATTAATTAGTGTTTCCCACAGCATAGTGCTCTACTTATGAACAGCTCTATTGTAAATGTATGATGCTCTAATATGAAAAGAGAGCATTCTTATGTTAATTATCTAATTAACTAATCTGGGCACAATTAGCAGCTGAAACTGCACAGTATTACACTCTTCCTTCTTCCTTTCCGGATTCAAGATTGCCTTTAAATATGTACTTTCAAGTGGCAGGGGACCTGGTGATAGGGCTTGCTACCACATTAAACAGACGTGGATGCCAGCAAAAGTTCCAATGAGTGGACATTGACACAGAAGAGACAGTAATATCTTTGGCACATTATTTAGGAGGGGTAAAGTCAGCTATTTAATCTCACCCCTAAAGCTAGCCAGCCCTCCAGGGAAGCCATGCTTGTCACTTCATAGCAAGTCAGTGTGAAATGCTCAAGAATAGTTGTCTGTTTCTCTGTCCCTTTGGAAACCCAACACCACTTCACCAGACCTCCCTGACAGCAGTGTTTTCCAAAGGATGTCTCAGTGGCTATTTTAGAGTTCTGAAAATAGAGTCTCATTCATTTCTACTTTGCTGCCAGAGTAGCTATTGACTTCACCGAATTTTCTGTGTCATGGAGAGAATTAGAGAACTGCGTGCAAATCTCTAACAAAAACTTACCAGGGAGAAGAACATTTGCTGAAACAGTTTAAATCAGCCTCAGAGGATGGCTTAGACAATGCCTCAACTCCTATCACAATGATCCTAAAATTGGGGTAGAAATGTAAGGTAAAATATTCCTTTCAATATTTTCACATTTGTACATTTCTGCATTTGTATTAGATTGCATTTTTTATGTAGGAAATTGGTTTTATGTTTGTGGTGGTTTTACCACAAATTCAGTGATTTTGGAGCAGAGACTCTGAGAGAAGTCACAAACACACCCCAAAAATGAAGAAAACACACAAAAAATCACAGTTTATTTTGCGCAAACACCAAAACCCGACAAATAAAGTGCAAAACAGACAAACAAATTAAATTTTTCCAGGGCCCGCATTTGAGGTGAGGACGCTCTGGAGATAGTGCTTGTCTCTCTCTCCCTCTGAGCCCAGCTGAGAGACTCCAAGGTAGTTAGAAGGGAGCACGTGGTCTCAAGATCCCCTTGGCCGTGAACCTCTGCCCGGTTTCGACTGAGGGAACAACTCAAGAAGATTACGAAAAACCGCGCACCCCCTTCCCTCCCTTTTAGCCCGAGGAGAGATTTAGTGCTGAAAGGGGGAAAA
>VYZS01081224.1:316-13398 GCA_013400695.1 Neodrepanis coruscans | reverse complement strand
GGCCCCGGAGCAGAAAGCAGTCGCCAGGGCCGCCAGCGCAAGGCAAAGTCGCCGTACCATGGCTTGATCGTTTTTAACTTTCATTTTTTTAGCCCCATGGCAATGTTCAGTAATTTAAAAGGTAAGGAAAAGGTAACATAAGCTGCGACTAACAAGTTCTATACCGAATTGTGCAAAATGTTGATCAATTTGAAATATCTTTGCTTTATCTTCCTTTTGTGGTGCTTTTGCTTTTAGGGCTCTGTTTTTTTGTTAGTTTAGGATTTTCCATTATAAAAGAGTTTAAGTAGATCGACCACAATGTTCCACCTCTCCCACTCTTTCAGTGCTCTCTGAGAAGGCAAGGAGAAGTAGTCACACACCTTTGTCCATGCAGTGCAAGGCTGTTTTTGAGACTGTGGTGATCTACTGTCAGAATTACAGTATATCAGCAAATAGAATTACGAAATAATTTACGATGGGAAGAACTGAAGTAGTTCATCTAATCCAACACCAGCAAGAACAGCAGCACTAAATCAGCTTACTCTGGACTTGTCCTCTTTAGTTCTGAGCATCTCCAAGGATGGAGACTACAACACCTCTACCAGCCAATCTGCTTCACATTTTCCTGTTCTTACAGTGAAAAAAAATTTTAATAGCTAACTGGAATTTCCTGTCTTCCAAGTTGTATTTGTTGCCTTTTTCCTTTTCACTGTGCATCTATCATAAAAAGGCCTGGATTCATCTTCTCTACCACCTCCCAGTAGGTAGTTACACAGTGTCAGCAGACCTCCCTTCAGCTGTTCCTTCTCTGGGCTAAAATAAACCAACTGCCTCAGCTTCTCCTTGTACGTCGTTTGCTCCAGCCCCCCACCACTCTGGACTTGCTCCAGGTGGTTGATGTCTTTCTTGTGCTGAGAAAGACAGAAATGGACTCAGTGCTTCAACTGACCTCTGCCCAGCACCAAATCACGGGGAGTGATCACATCCTCTGGGGCTGATGGCTGCACTTCTGCCCATTCAGCTTCATAGACATACTCTGGGTTCAGAACATGACAACTCAGCACTTTGGTGGACAGGTTCTGAGAAATTTGAGCTAATACTGAGGTTGGCCTGGCTTTCACAAAGCCAAATGTCCCTCCAACCAAAGCTGGCAGGTATGTCTGTGCAGCTCCTCAGCAGGCTTCACCCAGGCACCCACAGGCACCCACCTCCAGCACAGAACCCTGTCTCTGCACACAAGAGCCCAAAAAGTAGTTCTACATGGGCCAACACATACTGTGTCCAGAGTCTGAGCACTCCAGACTTATCTCTGCTTCATCTCAGGGGCCAGAGCATACCCCAAGTGAATAAATCCCATAGGGAAACAGAATGAATTATCTCACCATTAGCATTGCACTAATGAGAATCAACATAGCCAGCCCAAAGCTGTCTTGCACAACCTCAAGTCCAAAGAAAGGTACTCATATTTGTCCAACCCTGAGTAGTCATAACCAGAGCCTGAGACTGTGAGCAGCCCATGCACAATGCAGGGAGGAGGGGAAAAAGGGTAATCAAGAAAAGGAAAAAAAATATGTAGAGAGAAGACTACTTCCAGATACTGTCACTAGGTCAGATGTCCTCAGACACATATTGTATAAGTCAGCTGTAATTTAAAACTCTTTCTTATTTCATATGTTAACTTGGATCCTGTGAATTATGTTCTTCTAACAGCTAACCTAGGAAAGGACTAACCACATTATATTTCCTAGTGGAAAAAGACTGATTCTTCCAGGACCCTAAAATATAGTGATAGGCACCTTTTATTTTATTTTATTTTTATTTTGTTTTGGTGGGGTTTTTTTGTTTTATTTATAACTTTTGTCAAAGTGAACCATCATGCTTGACTCTTAAACAATGACTCAGGAATTAGCTACACAGATAATCGTATTTAATGACCTTTATAAGCCAAAAAAAAGTATGAAGTATATAAACCATATAAGTTCCACCATATCAAGAATTAATCATAACTGACTAATAGGATGACAAAGAGAACTGCTTGGTTTTGCTGTGGGATAAATCAGCATACTTAATATATGTTAACAAATGCCACCACATTTTCATGTGTTTTATTTGAGCCTTGCACGATTTGTGTAAATCCATAAGAATCCTTCTGAAACTCTCTAGCTGCCTTAGAAGGTACCATGATATACTCTGGATACCTTTACTGCACTGTTTCTAAAGCAAAATATTTGAGTTTGTAAAGCTTTTTCTTACAAGCTACAATGAGCCTAGACACCTACCAGTTCTCCAGTCAAATACAAAAGTCAAAACCTCAGATCCTGATTATTTTACAACACATCAGGGCTCAAATGTTCATGGTGGCTTCCAAATATCATGCGAATAATTGTCTTACCTACTCATAAGAAATTACTGTACCAAGAATCCTAGAGAATGCTTTATTAAATGCTTTAATTTCAGGAAAAATTTCTCCTCTTTTGGGTAACACATAGCTACAGGTGCTTTAGGGCCAGAAACCCCAAATTTCACTCATATCTACAAGAGTTTGCCAAACCAAGTTTCCAAGATACAGAGACTAAAATGCAGCAGTGTGTCTTACTATGGATTTTACCACTGTGCAGAGACCCTTGAGATCCATTAAGGAGTTACAAGGACACCATGACATCCAGTAAGGCAACTGTTTGCAGACAGAAAGCCTGGTTTTTGTCTAGAAACAGCCATTTCAGAATTTCTTCGTTATCCATGCAATTATGGAAAATATGTAGAAAAAGAGCACCCTGTGACTTACATTACAAATTACTATTAAGCAACAATCTTTGAATTTTGCTATGCTGAATGCAAACTTTTATCATCAACCCAGAGGAAAAGTATTTATCACATATACATAAGAGACACTCAAGACCTGCTTATGGATATCTCACTAGCTGGAAAAAAAAGACATCATGCAGCATTAATCAAACATAAAATTTTCTGTTTTATTTCGTGAGCACGAGTGTTGATGTTTTTTTGGTAAAGATATTCTTGGTGAAATAAGTCATGAAAGTACTGAAATTCATCCTCTTTTGGGACATCTAAGTGAGTGTTTCCAAATTCCTTATGTTAACACATCCATAGAATTTGTTACAAATATTACTCATTTGTGCCAGAAAGTTTACAAGAAGATGCTGGCTGGCTACCAAACGACTAACCCTTTAGGACTGGCTTAGGGACAATTCAGTACATTATCTAATGAAAGAGAGTATATGGCCTATGAAGGCCCTTCCTGAGCCATATTTCACAACATGGCTTTCTTAGTGATCTCTCTTGGCAGCTTCCTGCTCAGTGTGGACCCCACCCAGGCTAGCTATGCTGAACCAAGACTGTCCTCTGAGCCACTGGCTCTCCTATTTAGCTTAGTTTGTCTCAAATTGCATTCAGACCCTCCATTTTGAAATAAAGGCAAATGATGTGCACAGACATCACCCTTTATATAGAATGGAGTGCTGATGACCTGCTCCCATTCAGTAAGCAAATATAAAGGCTGCATTTAGTGGTAAAGCTGAACTTCTGGTAATGTTCACTGATACTTCATTTTAGGGTTTGGGTTTTTCTGCTTTTTCTGAGAGAAAGATCAATAGCATACTTTCCTCTCCCATACTCTTTCATCCCAAAATACTTCCCAGTTTAAACATATGTTTATAGTAATTTTTTTAATACCTTCCTGAGACATAACAATAAAAGAAGCACTGTGGTGCAATAATGAAGAGCATCACTGCTTTTAAATCGAAGCAGGGAAGCAGTGAATATTGCCTTTACCTGGAACTACAAAAGTAATTAAAATAAACCCTTCAAAACCCTTTCTGACCTAGGAAGATTGTTACTGAGTCCAAATTATCAGGTCCCTCCTTAAGATCATCCACATACAGAAAGTATTTTGTATAAAAAGACACTGGTACCTTTCACACTAAAAAAAAAAATAAAATAGTGTATAGATCCTTAAAAGGTGCTTCTGGTCTTGAAGGAGATGTCTCTGCATGCTGATTCTTCATGCAAGCTAGCAACTATTTTTGTAGAATTCTGTTTCTTTGAACCCCTCCTAACTATCCTCCAAGTGTTCTTTCATTAAAGATTGCAACTGAGTTAGTTTCAGGATTATCTTATAGCACAGAGCAAAACCAGTGTCAAGGACCCAGTGAACACATAGGAGGCTGTTACTGATGACTTATCATGTAACCACCATAAAGAGGTTGTACATTCTGCCTTTTCCTCCTACCTTTGAGTATTGACGCATGTTTGGCTTCTCAGAGGTTGAATGAAACTTTGAAAACTATCTTCTTAATTTTTCTTTAACATCTGCCACACTTCTTATGCCAAAGACTCTCCTGATTGACACTGCCTACAAGTCCATCTGCAAGACTTTCTAGAAATGTTCAGATTTGAGATATAAGTCAGGGACATCATGGGCTGAAATGATCAAACTACCAAGGCCTCAATGTACCTAGTATTCAACATGGTAACCTTCAGCAGCTGGAGAGGAGAAAATGCAGCTCTCCTCTTCCAGCAATTGGCATTCGGAGTAGTTACCTGCCTCTTCTGTCTCCTCTGCTAAATCAAATTTACTGTCATTCTTGTTGTTTAGATACTGCTGGAATAACTGACGTTAAAATATACATGTTCTTTCCAGAGGTGCTCACAACTAAATCTTTGTGAAAGACCAGATTCATATCTCACGGAATTTATGTGGGTTGGAGCCAACTTACTGTGAGTGTGTATGTGTGTGTGTGTGTGTGTGTGTGTGTGTGTGAAGGGCCAGGCCTAGACCCACAGAGCACATGGTTTGCAGCCAAGATGGACAAGTCCATGGAGAAACACTTGGCCTGGGAACCATGAGGCTGGGCTGTCAGTCAAGGAAGGGTTGCCTGCCAGCCTTCCCACACCACACACACCCTCTAGAGCTCCTGATTGACTGTGGCACCCATCACTTCAGCTGGGAGGGCATGGAGTGACCTGAATATCCCAGCTGGGAGGGGTGGCCATGGTGGCCAAACCCCATAAATACAGCACAGATAGGCTCCACTGTGGTGTTTCTCTTGGGAACCTGCCATTGTGATGTGACCTTCACAGGAGTTTTTGATGGTAGTTACGTGTTATTCTAATCTCTTCTTCCTTTTTTCTTTACTCTTTTTATCACTCTTGCCTTTCTTTTCTCTTTCTTTACTCTTTTGGTTACTTAAAATTCTACTAAGCTGGGTTACTGTTTGCTTTGTACTGGGTGCTTTTGTGGACTGTGTGTTTTCTGGGTTTTGGCATAATGCTTCTGCCTCAGTTAGGTTACACCTGAAACTTTTGCCACAATGCTTATTTCCTCACTAAATTAAAAGAAGTTCTCTTGGGAAAATGCATGAAATGCGCTCTCTTTGCGCGAGTCAAGGCATCAAAGAACCACAGACTTTACACGAGTTTGTGTGGGCCAAATCTCTCAGAGTCTTGAATATATGTAAACTGCCTGGGCAGTTGTCTCAGTCTGAGATGGCAAAAGGGTTAATTAACCACAATTTAGATGAGAGCTCGTTAGAGGGAATGCAACAAGATTTATTAGGTTCTAAAAGAAATATGGCATATATATGTATGAATAGTACCAGCCCCACCTCCCCCAGACCTGAGACCACACCCCCAACACACAACCCATGAAAACCAGAAATAGCCCAGACCCCACCATCCAAAAGAGACCCCCCTCCTTCAAACAAAAAACAATTATTGAAAACTGTGACACTGTGAAAAGGATTTCTGCTGCGCACTGAGGTGCAGAGGTCCCACCACCACTGCCAGCTTGTCGGAGAGACACCAGGGAGAGCAGACGAGGTGCAAAGGAATCCAGGAATGCCAGGAATCTGGGAAAAAGAGATGCAGTCAGGACGGCACGAGGCAGGACTAGAGGGCCTTTAAAGGTTCCTGTGGTTATGTGGCCCCCTAGTCCTGCCTCGTGCCGTCCTGACTCTCCAATAGGAAACGGCTCCAAGGTGCCAATCCTATCAGCCTTCCGCTGGTTTGCATCATCAACATGGCAGCCTCCATACCCACACACATGGCCAGGGACCGCCCTGGCTCGGCACAGCCCTCCCCTCGCTGGGCCCCATAGTCTGGGCAACCGGGAAACGGATGCGCCATGTGGGGCCACCTCCCTCCCACCACACCTGGTGCCATGGGTGCAAAACTGCTCCCGGTGGCTCTGCTGCCTGACCCCCTCACCCGTGCCGGGTCGGGGACGTTGCCCAGCACCACTGTCGACTCAGCTGCCTCTCCTAATCTCACTCCAGGAAAAGAGCGGAAAAGGAAAAAAAACAATGAAAAGGGATTCAACACGGATTTCACATTACAGATACTTCCTGGGCACTTAAACCATGACAGCAGTGTGTGGCTGGGTGTTACTTTTTTGGTCCTTATTTCACTAACTGAAATCTGTAAAATAGAAATGAATCAACACTTGTACAACAGATAAAATCATCCATGGATTTGTGTTCTGCTTTACTGGCTACTAATATTTTAGAAAAAAAATGAAGCAGTAAGACTGAATATAATTCAGCTCATCTTAGAGCAGTAATTCTTGGTCCCTAACAATGCAGGCTACTACATCTTGGAGAAGGAGAGAAGCCTCAAAAATGCTGCTCTTGCCTTTTTTTTATCCAACATTGATGGCTTTCTCCATTCTGACAGCCATGGGAGGAGAGTGGTGGTTGTTTTATGTCAGTAGGAACACAGGAATGAGAGTCATCACCATGCAAGGTCTTTTGACCCTATCTGATTGGATTGATTTGATTAATCCTGTTCCTCATCCCTGGGCAATGGTCAGCTGATCTCTTGCAACCAGCTGAATTTGTGCAGCCATGCCAGAACTGCAGAAGAGCCTGCTTTTTCCCTTTGTGGAATTGTCCAGGCCTATCAGCTCAAGGGAAGCCACTTTTAGACCAAAATATGAGAAGCTTGGTTGTGAGGGAGAGATTCCTGCAGTTACAAGTAGCACAGAAATCAGGGTAGTCATGCCTGAGAGAAGCGGAGTTTCTGAGTACAAGCATCATGAGCAAACTTGGCTCAATGGGTGCTGCAAACCCCCGCTGGAAGGTTTTTGAAAGATTCAGTAGTGGACAAGGCCAGCTTTTGTGGAGTTTGTTCTCAGGATAACAGGAGGGAGAACAAGCATACCAAAATGGCTCTATGGAAGCCAAGGGACTGCAGACAAGGACAGTACAAGAACACTGACATGTAGAAAACCAGCAGGATGGAGTTGAAACTATTACACCAAGTAGGAAGTGGCAGGTGGACATCATGAAAAATGTGGAAGATGCTAACTTGGAAAGTCATAGTGCGTGTCTGGCTGTGGCAGGAATGTTTTCAAGGCACTAACTTCAGGGATATTCTTTAAGTCCAATCTTATGCAATGGACATTCCTACCCTCTTCAAATATTCCTTCCCCATCTTCTACTTAAAATCCATTGTTTTCCTTCATGGATAGGAAGACTTTGCTGGATTCACACCATAAGAATATTTTCCATCTTTTACTTTCTCCAGCTACTTTGATAATGAGAAAACAGCAGTAGGAACATGCCTATGACAGCTACTGCCTCATGTGACTTGGAGCACACAGGTTGCACAAGGCATGCCAATGACATTTTTCTTCCCACTTCTTCAGTCCTAATAAATCTGTATTCAAGATAAACAGTTGAAGTACTGCTATAAAAACATTTCCCAGTACCAGAGTGATGCAGAAATTGGGAACACTGATTTTTCTTGTCATTCTTTCCATCTTTACATCCAATCAAAAATAAGTAAAATTTTAAAAATACCCTTGAGATTAGTAAAGTCTTTCTTATCCAGTTCAGCCTGGAAATAGTTAAATTGATATTTATTCAATTCATCCTGACTGTGTAGACTACCATTACCCAAAGAAAACTTTTCCTTATGGAAGAGTGGAAGTTTATGTAGCTGCAGTCTTGGATTACATTGGTTCAGTCCTGAGGCAATACAGATGCCAATTATATGATACACATACCATACATCCTAAATTCTCTGTAAAACAATCCCTGAGAAATAATTGTTACTGTCATTCTAGTCAGGCAATGAAAATACAGACAGCATACTTCCTTACTTACAAACAAAACTTTTGGTGTATTTGGTAACCGGTTCATTCTTCTGTGTGTATTAGTTACAGTACAGTAGTGGTGGATTTACCCATGCCTGTAAAAAGACTTTAATTCCTTTGCTAAGTGCCAGTCAGCCTACATGTTTCCATACCATTTGAAGTATTAAAGTAATTATTCATCTTCCTCCTCTTCCTCTCTACATTAGGGCTTTATTCGACCCTCTGGGTTTTCACTAAATTCTTTGTGATCAGTAAGTGCCATTTAATCGTATGAAAAGAGATGAACAAATAAAAACTTTAATTTCACCTTAAAGGAATAGGGTTTTTTTAAAATCCAAATAATTTTCATAAAGGCAGAAAAAAACTTCTGTCCTTCACTCTCTAGAGTTTGATCATTAGACAGCTAACCAAGGCTACTGCAGTTGTTTGAGGATTTTTTTTATAATATGACTGAAGAGGTTTTTTGAACCCTGCTATCCAAATCAAGTTGACTTGCCCAGCTTTAAAAAGTACCATTTTGCCTCACTTTAATTGTGTAGACAAACCTATGTGAGATCTTGATTAATTCACATTAATGTCATCCTTTCCACCATGGGTGTCACCAGTCTATATCTCTGTACCTGTCCTCAAGGTGGTACCATACAACCATACCTCTAGTATGCCCAGAGAACATAACTATTAACCAGGATTTCAGCTTTCCCCCTTGATTTATCTTACAACATACTAAAATAGTATCCTTCACAGAAGTGTCTCTAAACCTCTAAGTCTTCATATAGTCATCCGATGGAGGGTAGCCTACAAACTGCTTCCTGTTAGGAAAAAGAAATGTTAGTAGAACATTAAACCTACCTGCATGAAGTCAGCAGACACATTAGAAAAAGATTAAGTACAACCATTCTCAACTTTTTTTTAAAAAAAGACAACGGTCAAAATATCCACATTCATGAACTCAAAAGGACTTTGAATCTTGCTAGAGCATTACTCTGAAGGGCTTAATTTCATTCCAATCTAAGAGCTATACCAAAAACTTGCTGTAAGACAACCCTATTCTAATGAATATTTCTCAAACTTCCCCCGCTAGAAGCTTCCCAACTTTGTTAAATCCATCTAAGATGTAAACCTCTACAAACCAGGAACCTGACTATGCCTGGGGAATAAATGCAAGACCTGACAGTGCATCTCCTCAGCCACCAGCATGGATCCACAAACTCACACCCTAGATGGTGCATGACCGTGGAATACGCCTTCTTTCCTCATTGAAACAACACTCATGAAACCAAGTAATCATTCTGCCCCAGAGCAAACTCACAAGTAAAACAATACAGAACACTAACATTCAGGTACCAGTAAGAGAGAGCTTTACATTCCCCAAAATATTACATCGTTGGTTTCAATCCCTTGATTCAAGAGAGACATCAACGTTCATACTCACTATTGCTTTTACCGTGTACAACCTTGGCTATCTATTGCCAGCCTCAACATTTCTTCTTAGTGATTGCTGAAACAATGGCAGTGTTACCTGAAAATTACACTAACTACAAGAAGACAGACTGAGGTTTGATTTAAGCATAATTTTATGCAAATAACTGCCTACAAGGGAGGCAAAGGAGATATCTACGTTAGGAAATCTTCCTGTACTATGGCTCTGAATAAAAGCCATGGGCATAGTATCATGAAAAAAAACTGAGAACTCTGAACAAAGAAATTACTTAATTTAAAGCTTCATGATTCTAATATTTTATGAGGGTTTATTGCATGCAAGATAACAACTTTTATAGTCTTTGAAAAGAATTTTTTTTCAAAGGAACAACTGACTCCATAATTTCCTTCATTAGCAGAAAATATGTTTGCCAAGGTAACAGTAACAGAGCTGGATAAAAGGATTCATCAACATATAGTAGGTTTTCTAAAGTCCGTCCTGCTGTTTCACATGGGATATCTGATCTGGAAACTATTGTAGGATAAAACCCTAAGGTAAGTCCATGTTAGGCAACTGAAGAAATAACACAGAGTGAAAAACAACACAAAACGGAGCTATATTCCAAAGCAGTCTGTTAAAAACTACATAAGCTCATTCACACTTTGAAATCTAATCATTTGGTTCATTCCCTCCATTCTATTTCAGCCAGGATATCTGTAGGATGTTTACCCACCGTTAAATTGGTAGCCTTCTTTGAGGAAAATTGATCATTGTCATGACTACTACTTTTCCTTTATCATTCAGGGAACAAGTAATTCCAAACTGTATTACAGTAGGCTTTCTGATTTGAATTTTATTTTCTGGTTCTCTTTGCTTTTCATCTGCTGTCATGTCTTTTCCTGGGGATATATTTTGCCACTTGAGAAATTCTGAGAAGATAAACACTGTGCAATTCAAAATTCTTAACTGTCCAAAGCATGTGTGTTTGCATTTGTGGAGGTTCTGTATTTATTCTCTGTCTCCCTGGAAAAGCTCCTAGCTTTTTCTTTCTATCTCATCTCTGGCACCTCATTTGTAATATGTTACAGGCTTCCAAAGAGAGATGCAACACAGAAAGAAAAAGGGAGAGGGAAAATGCTGAGTTCATCACCATAAATTGTTGATGTTTCTTCTACTTAACTTACTCATCAGGATTCATTGTTAATGGGGTGTGGATTTTAGTTTTAAATTTGCCGTGAAACCAGATGATCTTTAAGGTTGCTTCCAACCCAAACCATTCTGTGATTCTGTGTAGCACTGCAGGCATTCAATTTGAAGCATTGCATTAAAGAGGATTTCTCCCAGTGTGTGTCTTTGGTTCCATTTTCTGCAGTAGGTCTCTGCAACTGTGACTTGGCAGTCACTGGTAGTATTTATCCGCAGCACTGAATGCAATAGGAAACAGAAAGACAAGAGGAAGATTCTCATTATGTAACTGATAAAATACAGAAACAGATGCTGTGCAATTGCTCTGAAATTAGTTGATTTATTTAAAGGGTTAATTGACTCATTGTATTCCTGTGGGGTAAACTGGAATTCAGACGAACTGCAGTGATCCAGTGTCAGGAAATCTGACAATATGTATTACTGAATTTCCATCTTCCAGTTTGCAACTACTTTAAATAAGACGCTGCTGATATTGTTCCTGCTGCTAGATTCACACTGCCTTTAACAGAAACAGAAGCTGGTTTGTAGGCTGAGGTCAGTACTGAGATAGTTTCAGTTAAACAGCCAAAACAAAAACTGGGAGGAAGGTGGGAGTAAACAGGTTTGGGTTTACCCCAGAGGAAGCTTTCACAAAAGCATGCTAAAAAAATAAGATGGGATGAAAAACTGATTTGCTTTTGAGTTTTTCTGGAGAGCTTCAGCTGTGGAACCATCTAAACTGAAAGCAGCAGAAGCTTTATCAATGGCTGTGGGAGGATCAGGCATAAACTAGTGAAGCACTTTTTTGAAAACTCCACTTGGCCAGTTGTGCCACAAGGCTCCACATGACCAAATGCCAATTCAGGGATCCACATGGCTCCTACATAGCTCCTGATACAGGTATTGGCCCCAGAAACTGCACAGGAAGAACAATCCAAGGCTGAGAGATTGAAGTTAAAAATCCTGGTCCATTACCTACTATCCCTGGGACCTTCGGAAACCTGCATTGTCTGACTGTGACACATCTCTTAATCTGTAAATTAATACTAGCAGGTCACTACTCTAAAGATCTGTTGCAGACATAAATACATTATAGCTTATACAAAAGGTACAAGATCAAATAAGTAGTTAAGACAGACAGTCATGAACATCCTGGGGGTTTTTTTATTCTAAATCAGGCAAACTAGCAATTAAAATGGCTTTTTTTCTGATACACATTAAAAAGTAATAGGGAATAAAACCACTTAAAGAGCTGATCCTAAAAATATAAAATGTATTTTAATTATGAAGGGGGATTAATTTTAGATTGACTGAGGAAAATCTCATGGGGAATCCAGGCAACTCATCCATCTCCTATCACTAGAAAATTTCAGTTTTCCATACAGACCTGTAACATACCACTTCTTGGGATCTTCTCTCAATATCGAGCTTATTATCTTTGGACTCGTTCATTATCTGTCTCTCACATAAAATGCAGCATATACTCCTAAGGAAATTAGACACTAAAGAAAAAAATGTGTTAGGCTATCTAATCACTCTTTCTCTCCCCTTTCCAGGGTTTCTCCCTACTGTACCATTGCACTTTAGCCACATGAAAACCTTGTCATCTTTGCCACTGCTCTTTCTGCTCCTCTATTTTCTACCACTTTGTTCCTTATATTTAAAATATGTAGCAATATCTAAATCAATCTGTCTGGGATAGTGTCAGCTCAGTGGGGACATGATCCTATTCAGACAATGTATGGTCACATTAAGCCAAAAGGGCTGAGTGCTTTTTGTCTTGGTCTCCAGAAGTCTGATTAGAACTCATATTCCAGGCTAACTCAAAACCCATGCATGGCTCCTTTGTGCTCTGCTCCAGTGCTGACTCCAGTGCTCAGGCTCAGGCCATGCCCATCCTCACTTGAAGCAGTGGGACCGTGCTTACAGCAATGGAGAGCTTTTGGAGAGCTGTATCCCTGTTTTTACCACTGGCCTGGAAAATGTCTTTGAGCAACTCTATCTACCCCAGTATCTTGTCCTGTGTAAGGAGACGCCCTTTATCAGCAATCACTATATGAAGTACTAGCTGATGGTAGCAATCATAACAGCCATAGCACAACAATTTCCAGTCCATTCCTGGTATGTTTGTATCTGTAAAATGCCCTTATCCACCACAATTTCCTCTTATTTTTTGGTACTAATATTTGCATTACTTGTTTCAGATCAGGCATCTCCCTCTATTCTAAACCTTCTCAAACTCTTCTGCTGCTTTCATCTGCACACCCACCTCCATGCTGCTTCAGCAGCTGCTCCATGAGTAGCACTGCTCCAACAGCCACTAGATTAATAGGCAGAAAGTTCAATTATGTTTGCTTTTGTAATACATCTGAAAGTTCATAT
>VYZS01081223.1:0-14096 GCA_013400695.1 Neodrepanis coruscans | reverse complement strand
TTCTGTGATTTTATGATTCTGTGTTTTGGAGGTCACATTGTGTTTTGCTCTCTGCAAAACACAGTGGCTGGATCTCAGCTAAATGGAAGTTTGGGGTTTGCTGCCAATAATGCCGGCCTCTCAGTGGTAATTCACTGCTTTTTAATTACAGTGGAGCTGTTTTGCTTTGACTTTATAAAGTTACATGCAGGCTGGTGGAATGCCATCATCTTTAGGGTGGCATTGTACAAAGCTGGCCAGTCAAATAGGTGCTTTTTGTAAAATCTGGTTATCCAAGGGCCGCTAGTGATCCTTTTTATCTCTGGGCAGCACAGCAAGGCTGGGACTCTGCTGACTCCTTGTGCCGAGGGCAGGGAGGTTTGCGCTGCAGGAGTTGCTGGGAGGCTGTCAGCTGTCTGAGGGTGTTGTGATGTGCTCTCGGGATGCCTCGTCTGCCACTCCGTGGCTGTTGTGTGACAACAGAGATGCACCAAGCAGCCAGAGCCGGGGCAGAGCCTGCACAGGGGCCCTGCTTTGCAGTTTAGGAGTTGTCGCTGTTTATCTCTTCAAGGTCGTGGTTGGAGATCAGAACAAGCTTTAGCCTCTGTACAGACAGGAAGGGCACACCACGTCTGCCCTGAGATTTGTCTTCAGCAGGGTCCAGCTTCAGATTTGTCAGAGAGAAACGTTTGGAAGCTCATCACCAGGTGACAGATGGCGTTAGTATTTTGTCCATCATGAGCAAATCAGCTGCGAGAAAATGCGGAATACGGAGGAAGGAGTTTCTCCACTGTGGTGGAGAAAGGTCGTGTTCTGCCAGTGTGAGCGGCACAAGGGTAGAAAAAAATCATAATAGAGATCATGATTAACCTTGGTCACAAACGATGTGCCTAGAGCTGCAATCCATCACTGTTACTGCTCTGCAAGAGGAGAGAGATAGAGGGGAACTTAACAACTGCATGAATAAGAAAATCCAGTTGCAGAAGCAAGATTCACTGCCCTGGCCTGGTGCAGCTGCTGTATTTTTGTTCTTTTTAGCTCCTTTCTTTCCTAGTGCCTCGGATGTAAGTTGTGTGCCTGCCTTTGTAAGGGCTCTTCTGACCTCCTGCCTGTCTTTGCTCTGCAACTCTGCTCTTTATTGCCTGTTTAAGACAACTTCTCACAAAGTACCCTCACACTTTCCCCTCCGATGCTCTTTGCACAAAAGAGGGACAGCAACCCCATCCTTTCTGCCTGTTTCTCAGATCTCATCTCCTGTTGAGCCTCCAAACCTCCACAGAGGTCTTAACACCCAAAGTCAAACTCATGGAGCTGTTTCTTAAGACTGACCAGGTGCTCTGCTTTGTGTCTGTTCTTATTGTCTGTGGGAACACAAGTGCTGAGTTGGGTGACTTCCACAGCAAGCAGCTATGTTTAAAAAGTGAGTTTTCCTGAATGTTTTCACTCTGTATTTTCACTCTAGGCCAGCAGAAGTGACCTGAAACTCGTGCTTTTCATCAGGCACCCTGGGGAAATCTTGCTATGAAATACTCCTTCTCCCTTGGTTCAAAACACTTTGAATAAGAAAGAGAAACTGTTTCTGGCTGTGTTTTTTTGACCATGGCTGTCACAGTGGGGTTCTGGGCTTGTCAGACATGTGATATGTCTGTCTAAACCACCATTGCCTTGGTGTTCATCTGGAGTAGGACAAAATTCCTGTCTTGGGATGCTGTTGAACTGTGCTGTATGTGATAGGTGTTGAAGTAGAGACCTGATGGGTTTGGTCAGTTCTAATGATAGATACAGATCCAAATGAGATTCATGGCCACAATGGAAAAAAACACTACCTATCCCCTCTAAACAAAAGACAACTCCCCCACTAAAGCTTCCTTAACATACTAGAGGGTCTTTTTCTTTTCTCTTTGTCAAACTGAAGCTGCATTCTCTGCCTGGATGCACAAAGCCAAGGCCTGTACAGGAATGGGACATCCATGTGGAGCTAACACAGGTCTGAGCCTTGCTGAATGCAAACTCACATCCCTCTCAGCTGGATCACCACTGTGCACAAGATCTGAGCAGTCTGGCTCTGGTTTTCCAGGATAGTCACCCTGAGATCTTCTTTCTTTTACCTTCTGATGTGAGTCTTGTAGTAGATCACACAGCAGGGAGAGGAGTGGCTGTTGTTGTGAGATGTCAGCCTGCTTTTGGTATGCTTGGCTGAAAAATACTGAAAGGATTTGAAATATCTCATATTTGGTAATATCAGATGCCTCATTTGAGTCTCTGGAACTGGTAAATAGATGCTGAAGTCAAAGCAGTCAGTGTCTGTTAGTATTTTCCTCCTGCAAAGGGCTCTGGTTGGTGCCTTCGGATTGCTGGCAGACCAAGGTTGGTGGTGTATGACTTGAGGTAGCATAGATTTTGGCATCAAATTCTGCTGGGGAGGAAACTTTGACAAATGAAGCAGGAGAGGAGGGCAAAAAGAGAGGAGGAAGACTAGGAAATGAGCTCTGACTTCACAACACTGAGCGTGGCCTGGACATGGTTATTGTGGGACTCCTCCAGCTTTGCTCTTGCCAATCACCTCTCCCTGACCTACAGACTCCATCCCTTTCCCAAATGCTTCCATTGCTGGATGATCCTCCTCTCTCTGACCCTCCTTCCTCAAAGCAGTTGAAACCTTAATTCCTCCTGCATTTTCCTGTCAGTTGTTGTTCATGTCAACTCACAGTATCTGCAAACAGCAAAAAAAGAAGCTACTCCTGCCTGCTCCTGGCATGAAGAGTCAAAGTAACATGTATATGATGCATGGGGAGGCTGCTTGGATCATTGGATCAGCATGGAAGGGAGTTAAGCACTGAAATTAATAAATGAAAGAGTTTGAATATACATCCCCCACCCTAACTGCAGTGATTTTCCTCACTGAAGCACTGATCCATAAAGTCTTGAGTTGAGCACTGTGTCAGTTGATTTAAAAATGCATCCAGTTCTGGCTGCAGGCATCTGCCAGGCTGTAGCCTGGGGTGGAACAGGGAATAGCTGCCTCTTCCTGCTCTGGCTGTGATCACTGCCATTTTAGGTCTCTGGAGGGGGTGGACTAGTGGTGTCTTCAATGCTCTATTCCTGGTATGTGGGACTGGGACCACAGATGAGTGCTATTTTCCCATGGCCAAGGGAATGGAACATGCTCATTATGGCTTTGCAGAGAGCAGAGGACTGGACATGGGCAAGTTTTCAAACTGCCTGGTGATATTGAGGTGTTGCACATTAAAGCCTATTCCTTTTTCAGAGTTACAGTTCCATTATTACACACAGAATTACACACAGAATTAACAAGGTTGGAAAAGACCATAGAGATTATCAAGTCCAACCTATTCCCTAACTTATCAACCTCCCCAACACCATCCCATCATCTAAACCATGTCACTGAGCACACCATCCAACCTTTCCTTAAACACATCCAGGGACAGTGACTTCACCACCTCCCTGGGCAGCTCATTCCAATGGGAAGTCACTCTCTCTGTGAAAAAGTTTCTCCTAATATCCAGCCTAACCCTCCCCTGATGCAGCCTAAGACTCTGTCCTTTATCAGTCCTTCTATCAGCCTCATTTCAGCTTCTACGATGCATAGGTCCCAAATCAGCTGTGTTTTTTTAACAAAGCTTTGCTTAGGAAATGTCCCTTGAGACATATGTAAAAGACTCTTGCTTGCAAAGATACCTACTGATGTGCTCCTAATTACTGTAATCACATTATTTCAATGATGCTTCCAGTACAGAGGATTTTATCTTATCTTTCCTAATACAGTGTGTTTGTATTTGGATTTTCCTTGCAATTGGAAGTTGTGATTAGAGTTTCTGGAGTCTTCTAGGAAGTGTATGCTCCCTCTTACTTTAATAAAGGGTGTATGGCCAAGGGAAAGGCAATTTATCTCTCCTCCCTGTCATGAGATGCATTGGAGAGCAGTGCTGAGGGTTGGGAGGGGGTATTTTCAAGCCTTTACAAGGTTCATTTGGTTGTTTCTGTAGTTGCCTTGTTCTTATGGCAATTTTAAGTTTCACACTGGCCTTTAAACTGTAAATCTCTGTTTGGGATGACTAGTATGGGGGGGTGGGGAGGTGTTGATGTGTTCTGTTGTTGGGTTTTTTTGAGTTTTTTTAATTTGAGACATGAGGGCAGGAGGAGGAAAAGGACAGGCTTGTGATGAAGTCACTGGATAGCAGTGAGGTCTCAGCTCAGTTCTGGGTTTGACCTGTTTTCATCCCTGGAAAGGATGTGTGGACTCTACTGTCCAGCCATACTTGGTACCTCGGATGATGAAACAAAGTGCACAGATGTCTTTGAGGGTGGATGGAGCTTATTTTCCTGACTGTGTCATTTCCTTCCTTTGTGAAATAAAGACAGTTATACCTTCTTTCTTTTCCATCTTAAGTATTTCTCTTGTATCTCTACATGCAGCCTCTTTGCCCCAGGAAACAGCTGTTCTTGGTGTCCTTGCAGGGTCAACTTCTGTAATACAAGGGGTAATGAAGTGGAGTTTCATGGCTCTTTTCCCTAGACAAAAATTTGGCCTTGATGTATGTTGCCCTAGAGCATTAAGCCTGATTTCTAGGAAAAACAGAGAGGAGACAGTGGATTCAATTCTTTGTGGTCCTGGTTGTAGTACAGGGGTGTGAGCCAGGGGTCTCTGTGCTGTCCATGGTACCCTGTGAGGTTGTTTCAGAACAGGCTCCTCTGGCACAGCCCCCTCTCAAGTGGCATGTTTGAGAGCCCCAGGACAGCTTGGTTGTTATTCTAGCTGATATGTAAACTGCAGTGAGTCTCTTCGGTCTTCCCACCCATTCCCAAAGTTTCCTGGAAAACAGGATCTAAAGAGAGTTATGTTTTGCCTGGGAGTGTTCTGCCTTCTGTGGTACATTGGCTTGCAAAAATACAGATATTTGGGGCCAAGTGCTAAATATAGAAAGGTGAACACTAGAACTGCCATTGTTTTCAGTGAGGCAGCATTTTATACATTTTTTTTCCATAGGGACAAATCCTAAATTATGAAAATATCCCAGCCATAGTCTTGTTTTCCATTCTTTGTTGTAATGCCTGTTTAAAAAACATGTGAAGCCTCACAGTTTCCTAACCTGGCACTGTTTCATCCACTCCTGATGAATGCCTTGCTTAGAGATCAGTGAAGCAAATGAATCCACAAGCTGAAAGGCTTTTGAGCCAGACCCCTGGAGCAGAGCAGGTCAGGGCTGCAAGTGATGGTGGCTTTAAGAGGTGCTTACTCTGGAAACTGGAAGGAAAACAATAGAGATTTTGGTTTCCCAGATGCCAGAAAAGTCAGCAAGAAACAATTCATGTTGGCTGTAGTTAAGATGGTTTAGAGCAATGATAAATATAGGGCCATGTGCACATCAGTGAATTGATAAAGGTGGTTAATGTCATTCAGTAGCTGTATTTTCAAAGGACAGATCTGTGATGCCTTGTAACTTTACTGGTACCTCAATCTCCATGAGCCTACTGCCATTCAGTTCCCTCCCAAGAGACAGGGCTGTGATGCTGTTGGGCTGTTTCTGGCTTTCTCCACCAGTGGATGTTAGAATAGCTCCCAGGAATTAGTTTTCTGATTTTTTCCCGTGCCTATATGAGGCAGATAAATACGTATATACATCTGTCAGCTGAACCATCCCAGTTACCACAGATACCTAATTTAGTCAATGTGGCTGTAGGAGTGTCTGTGCTTGAAACATCAGTGAGTGGTTTGAACCATTTGCTACCCAGGGATGTGATTTCTGATGGGGACAGAGGAGCTGTCATTGCTTTGAGCAGCCGAGCTCAGCTCAGTGCTTGCTGTGCAGGTGAGCTCTCCAATGCCATTGGATAGTCTTTCCATAATCAGGTATCTCTGTCAGTGGTCTGGCACCACAGAGTCCCTTCAAATCTTGATGATGAAAGGCAGAGTGAAGCACCATCCTCTGGGAATAAGCAGAGCACAGCACTTTGATGTTTTCCTTGAAGAAGTCAAATGGGAAGCTGCACTGAATCCTGGGATTTATTTGCTAAACACACATATGTCATGGGATTTGGGAGGAGTGGTGTGTCATGAGGGATTTAGGTTGGGTGAGGAACCTTTTCCTAATATCCAGAGGGTGGCTGGGTACTGAAACAGGCCTCCCAGGGCAGTGGGCATGGCACCAAACCTGACAGAGTTCAAGGAGCATTTCGACAACGTGCTCAGGCTTGGTGGGATTGTTGGGGTGTCTTATGCAGGGCCAGGACTTGATGATCCTTGTGAGTCCCTTCCAGCTCAGGGTATTCTATGGTTCTGTGTTGGAGAGAATTAAGATAATCTAATGGCTTTGTGGGAATCATACTGGCCAGGAAATACAATGTCTCTGGGCAGTGCATGAGAGGGGATTCTCTGTGCTTTTCATCAGGCACACAAAAATGAGTGAGGACAGGATTCCCTTCCAGACCTCGTGCCAAAGGTGCTGTCTAGAGGAACCCAGATCCCTCCATGGCCCATGCAGTGAAGATTCCTTGGCAGGATGGTGTGAGCTGTCCCGTGTGACTCAGATTTACTGCCCTTTCCACAGGCAGCCTCTGTGGGACTATCCAGAGCTCTTTGCCATCTCACTGTGCCCAAACAAAGAGAATAACTGGGAAGATAGTCTCTCTCTGTCAGAGCAGACTAAGCACTGCTTGCAGGGCTGTCTTACATGCAGGAAAATCCATCTTCAAGTTGTGTAAATCTTGCTCAGTGTGTGTCCCTCCCTCATCAATTAATTTATGGGGAAATACCTTTTGGGATAAGCTGAGCTACATTTGTCAAACTTCAACAGCCTATTTGCTTATGTAAAGGCAGCAGTTTTCCACTTGGATTTTGCCCTCAAAACCCACAATGTGACCACTGCACGCATCTATTTCAGTGCTACTGGAGCACAGCTGAAAATCCCTCCCTTGCTGCTGTCAAGAGCAGCTCTTGCCTGCCCATGGCCATGTGTGAAAGAATGACCATGGCTCTAATCTGATGCACACGCAGTATTTTGGAGCATGGAAGGGTGTTGGAGCAGTCAGTAAGGATTGAAAAGCCTGCAGAGTCTCCCAGACTGAGGTGGTCAACTTGCATTGCTTGTGGTGGCCACTGGAAACAGGACAGGAAGTCAAAGGCTTAAACTGCAGTCAGGCAGAGTTAGTTATCTCCTCTCCTCAGGGCAGTGAATCTCTCCAGCAGATTGTGAAGTTGATTCTGGAGGCTTTAAATAGTAGGTCAAGCACTTGTCATCCTCCTGCAAGGCTGAGTGGATCCTTTGCTGTGCTGGAGAAATGGATGGAGTGACCTCTGGAGGTGTTTTGTTAGCCCTGTTTCATGATTCAGAGCTGTAGCACTGAAGAATAACTTTTGGAGGGGGGGGCAATAACATGAAATTGTATTGCAGCTGTTGCCCTCAAGACCCTTTACAGGCTTTTTCTGGTTCTGGGCTGGAGTAGGGATGGATTAGAGGAGAGAATTGTGAAAAACGGTTCAGCAGCCAAGCCATTTAATTCTGTAACCTCTCAGCATTGGTGACCACTATCAGGTATGCCTCGAGGAGCTGGCAGACAGCAGAGTCCAGGTAAAATATATTTCACATAACTTTTATGGTGATTTTTAGGAGCTGAGATTGGCTCTGTAAGTGTGAAGTGTGGTATCTGTCAAACTAATATTATCACCATTGAAAACTCCCATATTAGGGAGGTTATGCTCATTTACTTTGGAGGTTTGGCCAAAGAACCACACTCAGTGATCTGAATTTAACTGCCATACAGATTTTCTCAAATCATCCCACTAAATACTTCCCCAGGGCTGACTTTCAGCCTTTAGCAAAGCTGGTCTAGGTGAGTTGTACTTGTAGTTCTGTTTTGAGTGGTTTTTGCATGCTCAGGCTCACACAGTCTGTGTCTGTGATCAGCCTCAGAGCCAGGCAATTCTATGTAGTATTTTTAGTGGGTAAGTGACCAGTGAGAAGTCCTAAATCTGGAAAAAGCTAAACTTCTACTTAATACTCAAGAGAATTTTAATGTGGTGTATGAATAATTAACACTAGCAGTTCACAGCAGTTTTCTTCCAAAGACTAAGCACTATGCAAAGAAAGCATAATAAAAATCACCCTTTAAAATTTCCTAAAGGGAAAAGGAAGGGTAAATAATTACCTAAGACTCTGGTGAAATCAGAAACTTCCATTAAAATTACTCTCTGTAAGTCAATTTAATACTTTAATTGCCACATAATCAGGGAAATCAGTTATGATTCCCATAGAAAACTGTAGCTGTGTTTCCCTGGTTGCACTCACCTCCTTTCATGGTTATATATTTCAAAGGCAGTGGCCCAACATGCTGCATGTGCACCCAAAAAGTTCTGCTTTAAAAGTAAAATTATCTTTTAAAGCTAAAATTTGTTTCATCTAAAAGCTAGAAGTTACATCCAGCTTTCCTGGAGGAATAATTCTGTTTTTCCGTTCTGGTGTTGTTCTGAGTGTGCATCACTTTGTTTGTATTGTGCTGTGGCATAGGGATGAAATACATAAACTGGAAGGGAGAGAGTTGGAGTTGGTGCTGCAGCTTTCCATCTTTGTCTCTTGATGCTGTACAAGTCAGGGTCATGATTTTGCTCTCACCAAAACCCCTGTTGGTCTTCTTTGATAGATTTCCTCTTAAAGCAGAACAAAAAAAAGTGCAGTTTTACATTAAATACGTCACCAGAAGATTGTACCACTCTGTATCCTGATTATTGTAAAGAAAATACTGAACAGATTTACTTAAACTCTCTACAGAAATTCACCTCCAGGCTGAATGCCAGCGTGAGAAATAGTGGCTTAAAAAGGAGCAGTTTTGGAAGGTGATAAAAGCCCTGGAAATAGGATGAAATTTCCAAATGCTCCAGAGCTATAACAAACAGCTTGTGGTAATAAAGACTTGGCAAGAATAATCCCTGTTTGAGAAGGGCTTGTAGAGGATGGAACAAAATAAAGTTGCTTAATATTATTTGAAAGCCTGGCCTTGTTAGTGGGGTAATTTTTTTTTGCATAGAATCATAGGATAGTTTGTGTTTAAAGGGACCTTAAAGATTATCCAGTTCCAAACCCCTGCCATGGGGCAGGGTCATCTTCCACTACACCAGGTCTCTCCAAGCCCCATCCAACCTGGCCTTGGACACATCAAAGGCACCACTGTTGTCTTGCCAGGACTGATTCTTACAGATGTGTGTTGGGCATGATGGTCCCTACTTGGTTTGTGAGGGGTCACCTTGAAAGGGAATTTCTTCCTGCAGGGTTCATTACCTGCAAGGCCACGTGATTCATGAGGTTCATTTGATTGATACCATTTGGTTGATATCCATCAGACTCAAGCTGCTTAGTGCAGACCAGCACAGTGAATAAATCTCCTTTCCTTCTGTCCCCGCTGTTCAACAGCAAGCTAATTCCATTTAATACATACTGGTAACACTTAATTGGTGCTCTAAACTGAGAGGAAATGGGCAAAAATGGATACAAATGCATCTTGGCTCTGATTCAGCTGGTCCTTTACTTCCTCTGGGTCGGAGGAGGAATATTAGAAAGGGACAGTGTATGAAAAGCTTCACTGAGAGTGCCAGTGAAAATACGGTGTTTTAATGTAGCTGTGGTCAGGCTGTCTGATAGCTCTGTGCTGCAAAAATAAGGATGCTTGCCACATTTCTCTTCAAATAAGGGTATTTTGGGGCATCTGAGATGCCTTTCTCTCTTAATTTGTACCTAGCTCTTAAATTATTACTTTTTAAAATCGCTTCTTTCTTTGAAATAATGAATAATTTAGGCTCATAAAAGGTAAGAAACACTATTCTCCCAGATTGGCTTCAAATGGGCTTTGAAAACCCCTAAACCAAACGGCTTCATCAGGTGCAGAGTGACAGCATTAGGTCACTGTAGGCTCCTCCTGCAGATATATCCAGCTCCAAGTGTCTGCCCCAGAGCACACCATGGGAAGTTGACTTCACCCGGCTCTGTTTGACACTGCTTGGACATACTGATCCATGACCTTGCAGCCTGGAAAGCTCCAAGGCAAGAAAAGTAGGAAACTGCAGCTGGAGTCGGAGGTGCTGCAGGTTTCCAGGGAATTCGTGGTGCAAGTGGGGTGAGGTTGTGCTCGGAGGTGAGGTATCCGGAGGGGTTCACAGGTGCAGGTTCCAGCAGTGCTTTAGTGACACAAGAGGGAGCTATGGACTGTCCTGAGATGCTGCAGGGTTCACCCAGGCATGGGAACACGTGTGAATGGGCAGGAGAAGGAATCGTGGAACCCAGCAGCCTCTGGAAAGGCAGACCAGGCACCTGCTGTGCTTGTACTTCTAGGGTTGGTTTGCTACTAGTTAACCCTAATTGATCTGGAGAGGAAATTGGAAGAGAAAACATCTTCCCCAGGCAATACAGATGAAAAATAATAGATGGTTAATGCTTGAACTCAATGAACCTGGAGGTCTTTTCCAAACTAAACAACTCTATGGTTTGGTGGTTATTCTTGAATCTGGTACCATTGTGGAGATGTGAATTAGAGGTGTGAAATTACACTTGCTGCCCAAATGTTAAGCTTCACTTCTTATTCATACCTGTTGATTTTAAATTACACCTGGCACCTCTTAATTCCATGTCACAAATAATGAATCCTTCAAAATTTGCATTGTGTGAAGTGTTTTTGCTACCATTGCCTTACAAAGGGAAAGATGGTCCTAAGGACACAAATGCTTGGATACAGGAGCTCAAAGTTTGTCTCCCTGTTCATGTGTGGGCTGGGTTGTGGGCTCTAAGAGGGATGTTGCTCAGGCTTCGATCTGGAAATAAGACTGAAGGGGAATTTAGGATGTGAGACCTATGCAGGGATTCCTCCAAACCCTTGCCTGGCTCTGTAAGTGTCAGGTTCATTAGCAGAGCTTCCAAGAGGCTTCAGATCAGTGTTGAGTATGTGCAGGGTTATCACCAGTGCTTGGTTCTCTGCAGATACCAAATTTCCACTTTCTCTGGCTCAACCTCATCTTCTGAAAAATGGTGTTGCTCAAGTTATCAGGTGGTCTGTATCTCTGATCATCCTCAGCATCCCTTGGCCACTCCCAGGTCCATTCCCTACCCTGTGTGTTTGACTGTGCTTCTTCTCAAATATCCAGTGTATTTTTGCTCAAAAAAAAAAAAAAAAAATTGCCGCTTTCCCTCCCCCCTCTCTTCTTTTAAAGCCTTTTAAACACCTCTTGCGTTTTTGTCCTCATTCTTGCCTTTCACCCCAGTTCCTGGGTGGATACTACGTGCTATACTTGATACAGTCTGAGCTATAAATAAGAAGCAGTTTGTTGGAAAGTAAAATTAGCAGGCCAGATTTTCAATCTCGCTTCTAAATCTGTGCCCAGCCACCTCAGAGTGTGCATGTCCTCGTTTTCCGAGGTGCTGAATCCTGTTGTTATCCTTGATTTCATTGGGAATTTGTGATGCTCGGGTCTTCTGGAAATCAGGTCACTTTTTTATTTGGGTCCTGGGCATGGATAGAAGAGCCTGATCTCTACCGCTGTGTTTTTGGGCTCAAGATTAAGTCATGGAGAGGTTGGAAGCTTGTTTCAGGTCAGTCCCTTATTGAGCAGCAGAGGGATTTTGGGGAGGGAGGCTCCTTCCACGTATAAAGGATAATATGAGATTCTCAATGAATGACCATAGACTCACTTACATCCCCGCAGTGAAACATTGCAAGTTCTTGAATCATCTGTCATTTCACTTTGGCTTCTATGGAATGTGGTTGTAGGCATTTGTCAAAAGCTGAAACTGTTTCCCTGATCTGAACATTGCTGAAAGGGGGTTTTCTGCAGATTTGCTGCTGCTGACCTTTGGCTGGAGGTAACCACAGAACTTTTCCTCTCTGTAATTATCCTAATGTGGTGCCAGCTCCATTCTCTTTTAGTCATTGAAAATATTTTTGTCCCTGGGAGTACAAAAGGGATTGAATGAGGAGACTGAGAACTCTTTTTTTTTTAAGAAGATAAATTTTGGAATTTAAGCATGTGAAAATTTACAGGGCAGCTCTCAGGTAAGTCTTCAAATGGAATCAGATTGCCCAGCACTGAGTTACCACACTAATGAGCACAACGAGAAATTCCCACAGAGAGATTTCCTGGTCTTTGATTTTTGGCAAGCAAAGAACTGATCAAAATCAGAGCAGGGAGAGCAGGTTGTCCTTCTGAAAATGCACTCAGATGAGGTGCTTTTTGCTGTTTGTGTTTTGGATGGGGCTTGGAGCAACTTGTTCTAGCGAGAAGCATCCCTGTCCATGGAAAGGGGGGGGTCGAAACTGAATGATCTTTAAAGTTCCTTCCAAACCATCCTATGATTCTATGCGCATTACCTCAGTGATGAAGCCGTTTGAAATCACGGTTTCCAGCCAGGGTTCCACCAGTGCAAAAGGAAATGCTTTAGACATGCAGATTTTCATATGGATTGTTTCCTGTATTGAGGAGCTACTCCCCTGCTGTAAAACAACCAAGATACAGCTGTTTCTGCTGGGCTGTGTTATCCTCTGACCTGCCTCTGGCTGGGGCAGCTGCCATGAGTTAAGGCTAAGGCAGACTGGGTTGATGGTGGGAACCCTGCCCCGTGCTTTTCAGCCTCTTTTTGATCCATTCTTTTCCCTCAGGACATGCTGCTGGGAACGGAGGGATGGATTGCTTAGCAGCTCTGCAGCCTGCCCTCACCTGCACACTTCTAAGGCTGCTGAGCCAGGCAGGGGACAATAAATCTTTATTAGTTTAAGAATTTCTATAAACACCAGGAGGAAGATCATATAAGGTGGACCCACAGGAATGCGCAACCCAGGCCACAGTAGCTCATGATGGATTTGTTCTCCTGGAGTCTCCTTATGGGCTCTCCTTGCTCTGGGATAAGTTGGGAAAACAGGGGCTCTGCAAGTGGGAGAAATGGCCATATCTAACCAGAGTGGTGACATAATTTTTGCCTTTCAATTTGCTTTGTGTTTAGAAAAAAAAACCCCAAGTGTTTATTGCCTGAGAGCAGAGTAAGAGGGAATTGCAGCTGGAGCTATGAAGGGAAGGAATGACAGAAGAGGGGCTGCTTTGATAGATGCTTGTTGACACTGCAAAGAGAAATAGTTCTTTTACCTGCCAACATGAAAAATAGTTTGGGGCTTTTGACTGTGGTTTTGGCCGCCTTGCTTTGCACAGCTTTTGTAATTAAATTGTGCCCCTGGTTAGGAAGGCACAGGTAAAGGATGATTAAAAGCTGCAGAGGATGTGGTTGCTGGATTTCTCCTTTCTGCAGCTGTGTAACCCAGGGCTCTGCTCTACAAAACCCAGGCATACACGTAGTATCAAGCAGAAAGATGTTTGCATGCAGAGCATCCAAAACAGGTTTTCTTTCTTAGCTCAAGAGCCTCCAACTTCTCCCTCCAAAGCCTCCTGTGTGCTTATATGCCAAGACAAGTACTTGGCATCCTGTTCCACTGCTTGGAGCTTTGCTNTCAAGAGCCTCCAACTTCTCCCTCCAAAGCCTCCTGTGTGCTTATATGCCAAGACAAGTACTTGGCATCCTGTTCCACTGCTTGGAGCTTTGCTGGAGGAAGAGCAGCTGCTTCACTCTGTTTCCCATGCACTCTCCCAACACAGCTTTTCACTTTTTGGGAAGAGTGTTTACATAGTTACTTCAGGCAAGCAGGAAGAGGCTGAAGCTGAATTTGACTTACGGGATTTCTGGATGCTTTGTCTCGCTTCCTCTGTTGCCACTCCTTTCCTGCTCCATCCTACTGGAATCTTTCATGGTGCATCAGGTCTGGTGGGGACCAGGAGCTCCTGAGCCTGGAACTTGGTACCTTGTACTCCTCTGAAAGGAATGAGGGCTAAGTTTCAAGATCAGTTTGCAAATGTAGGCCATGACGCCAAAGGACTGGTCTGGGGCATGCTTAGATTTGTTCCTGTCCTGTTTTTCAGGACAACCCTCTTGCCTCAACAAAACCATCACATGGTCATTTGGGGGCCACTTTCAAAACAACTTTTCTTTTGTCTGTGTCAGAGTCTGGATCAGCACCACTGCCCAGTTCTGGGGGTGCTTGATCCAGGCAGGCAAATCTCATGCAGTTTAACAAGA